>PVJA010012497.1:0-51853 GCA_004027025.1 Myocastor coypus | reverse complement strand
TTTTTTTTTTTTTTTTTTTTTTTTTTTTTTTTTTTTTTTTTTTTTTTTTTTTTTTTTTGTATTTTAGGGAAGGGTCTACAGGGTGTTCAGGGCCTCATTACTAGATCAGACTTGTAGTGATCTGCCTGCTTACATCTTCCTAAGAGCTGAGATTATAATAAGCACACATCAACACGCATAGTCTCAATCGCTGTCTCAGCATGCCCCACAGGATCAAACCCCCAGCCCCTGTGCCTGCTTGCAGATGCTTTAATCTGCTGAGATACCTAGTGGGCCCCAAATAGAATCTTAATATGGAGCCATTTATGCCTAATGTCAAGTTGAGGTCCCCAAATATTTTTGATCTATAGCTATGTTTTATTGCATTTAATAAGAAATAACAATGTGACAGTTTCAAAACACGTTAGTAGTACATTTACAATATTTGATACAATGCATATTGTTGGCCTCCTAGTAGTTATACAGAGCACAGAGTGTAGAGGTGACAATTTTTCTTTGAACTCAGGACCTTGTGCTTGTCAGGCAAGCATTTATTCCACTGAGCTGTCCGCCCAGACCCCAATTTTTCTAATCATTATTGGTACAAAAAAAAATTTCTTCTCATTTAACTCAGAGAAAGTAGCTGTATACATAATCCAATGTTTCATAATTGCAGTGTGTTATTGGCAAACCTGGCAATGTCAGAAGCTGTTGATTTAAGCATTTTACAGCTCAGCATACTAATCTAGCTTTACTTTTTATGCCTCATGATTAAACTTTTCTGCTGGGTGGCTAAGGGCAAGTTAAAGCAAGACCTGTATAACAAAACATGGAACTTTTGTATCTCCTAAGGTCAGTTAAATCCCCTCAGGGTTTACTTGGAAACCATATGCAGTGCTTTGTAAAATTACTGTCAGTGTCAGCTATATGGATGAGTCATGGCCATTGCTTGACTGATTTGCTCTCTGTGAAAGCCCAAGAGAATTTTTCTCTCTAGGTGACTCTCCTTAGGTACACTGTATATCTTCAATCCCTTTCCTCTGTAGCCCCATACTTAAAAAATGATAAACTAGAAGACTTCATATATAAGTGGATGTATTTTAAACATATACTCATAAGTGAAATAAACCATTCCTACATGTATAAATATCATATAGTCTCCCTAGTGTAAGAACGCAAAAGAAGAAATAAAAATGGAGAGGCATAACACAGCTGAATGGAAATCAAGTAAAGGTTAAACAACCAAGTGACTGCAAGCACAAAACATAGGAAACATGACAAGAGCAAAACTATGCACAGGATCAATTAGATAACGATCCTAAGAACATCCAAAAGGTTTATCACACTGAGGATAGCAATGTGTAACACTAAAAATATTTTTTAAAGAGGAAAAAAACATAAACAAGCTATGAGATCAAGTTTCAAAACAGGTTAGTCAGTTACAATAATTGATACATTGTGTGCTGCTGTCTTCCTATAATTAATCAGAATATAAGTTGTCGGCATGATATCTTCTCCAAACAGTATCAGCATGAAACATCCTTTTTTGAGGAACTAATGGAAGCAATCTGTATAACTAACTTAACTATCTTGTGTATAAATGTATTTTTTTTCTTTTTCCCTTCCTTCCTCTCCCCTTTCTCACATAACAGTCTATCTTTTCTTTTGAATAGTTTCTTCCCAGTTCACAATACTTATTATACATTTGGAGTCTATTTCCTTGTTCCATTTTTCACATTAATGAGATAATACACTTTTTACACCTATGAGTCTAGTTTATTTCACTTATTAAGTATGGTCTCAAGTTGCACCAATTTACCTATAACAGTTTCCATTTGCTACTTCTTTATGGCTGAGTAGTACTTCATTATATCAAAAAAAAAAAGACATCTTTTTTTTAAATCCATTCCTCAGTTAATGGGAATCTAGGTTATTTCCAACATTTAACTACTACAGATTGTGCTACTACACACATGGATGCATATATGTCACTATGGTATGATATTTTTAATTCTTCTGGGAAGATACTTAGAAGGAGAGTGCCAGTTCAAATTGGACCTCTCAACATAGTTTTGTGAGCAATCTCCACACTGATTTCCACAATGATTGCTCTAGTCTACATTCCCGCCAACAGTAGAGAATGGTTCCTATAACACCATAGCTCCTCTAGCATTTGTTATTGGTTAGTTTTTTTTTATGATGACTGTAATCTCAGTGTTGTTTTAATTTGCATCTCTCAAATAATCAATGATGTTGAACATAATTTTCTGCATTTCTAAGCCATTTGTATTGCTTCATATGAGAAGTCTGTATTCATCTCAGATGCCCATTTTTGGATTAGATCTGTGCATTTGGACTATCTGATTATTTTTAATTCTTTATATGTTATAGGTAGAAGGCTTATCTGTGGGGTAACTGCCTATGTTTTTCCCATTCTTTGGGTTATTGGTGATTTCTGTTGTTGCGTGAAGGTTTTTTAAAAAAATGAGATCCCATTTGTTGGCACTTTGTAATATTTCCTTTGTAGTCTGGGTTTTGTTCTTAAAATTTCTGCCTACACCTATGTCTTTGAGTTTTCTGCCTAATTTCTCTTCTGGTAAACATAGTGTTTCTATTTTATTATTTAAATTTTGAATCATTTGGACTTTAGCACATGGTGATAGCCGCGAATGTAGTTTTAGTCTTTGGTGTGTAGAAGCTTTTCCAGCACCACTTATTAAAGAGTATCTTTTTTCCAGGGAACATGTTTAGCTCCTTTATCAAAGATAAGGTAGTGCAGTGTGTTTGGGATTGTATCTCCTTCTTATATTCTGTTCCACTGTTCCTCAGATCTGCTTTTTTTGTTAATACCATTCTGATTTATCATAGTAGCTTTGTAGTATAATCTCAGGTTTGGGACTGTGATACGCCTGCCTTGTCTGTGTTGTTCTGCCTTGCCAAATGGCTTTGCTATAGTGTCTTTTCTAGATCCATATGAATGTCCTCTCTAGATCTATGGATGTCTTAATGATATTTTGACTGGGATTGTGTTAAATCTATAACAGTTCAGGGAGTTTGGTCATTTTCACTATTTTCTTTCTATTTAACTGCAAGGGATATCTTTCAGTTTTCTGACATCCCTTTCAATATCCTTTTTTAGGGCACTGTAATTTTCATTGTACAGATCTTCACGTATTTTGTTAGATTGATCCCTACGTTTTTCTTTTCTTTTTTTTTTTTTTTTTTAAACCATGAAGGGTATGCTTTCCCTAATTTCTCTCTCAGTGTTTTATTTTGTTTTGTTTTGTTTTCGAACTGGGGATTGAACTTAGGTCATTGTACTTGCCAGGCAAGTGCTTATTCTACTGAGCTATATCACCAGCCCCTTTAGTGTGTTTGTTGTTGTGTACAAGAACGCTACTGACTTGTGAATGTTGACTTCATACCCTGATACACTACTGAATTTAGATATTAAATGAGCAAGTCTTTTCGTGGGGTTTTAGGGGTCTTCTATGTAAAGCATCATATCATCTGCAAATTCAAACATTATTAGATGGCACTAAAGTGAAGTGTAAGGTCACTATGTGGGATGGGGATCCCAAGATATGTTTTAACTTTTCTCCTACAGAGATCAAAGATATAAATGGGTCAGGAGTTGGGAAATTAGAGTATTTCAGAAAGGGCTGTCTTATGAATGCTCCCCCACTCATGTAAAAGAAGTAGGGTAAGCCTCCCCTCACCAGACTTGCAGGGAACAGGGCTTAAGAAACCCCATCAGGAGTTTGGGATATAGCTCAGGGGCATAACCAGCTTCCTGGCAAGCGTAAAGTCTAGAGTTTGATCCCTGGTACGGTAAAAACAAAAAACAAAACCCCGCTGCTGCCAGCTAAGAAGCCCACCCGCGCATGAGAACAACCATAATAGGGTGCCATCCCCTATCCCCTGAGAAATGGAGCCACGGATGGATGTGTAGAGCAGCTAGGAGGCACAGGAAGCCAGGCAACAGTGAGGAGAGCTTTAGCACTGAGCCCCTAGGCCCCAAGTCCAGTTGAAGATCTAATGAGAACCAGAGTTAACACAGAAATTGGAATGTATGAGATAAAACTCATAGATGGCTTCATATGAGAGAGAAAGTCAACACAAGGGAATTCTTATTCAGAGGAGTTTCCATATCCAGTGCCTGCTGATGTGGAGATAGCAGCAGATGAACTATGGAAGGAAGCCTGTCGTCTGTGGTCACCACAGTAAGGAAGCCCCCAGGCATCTGTGACAAGCTGGCATCATCTCAAGATTCCTAACAAAGTTAAGTAGTCTGCGGTCATGGGACCAACTTTGGGAGGGACATTGTATTTTGGGGTCCTCTAAATGAACAAGGATATAATTTGCAAGAAATTTAGCGTGTAAGTCTAGGAGAAATGGAAATAGAATCCACAAAAAGCACTTAAGTGTCTCAACAAGCACACAAAACTTTGGTGTGTATTCTGGCACACCCACCAAAGTTAGACACATGGATGGCCTAGGGGTGGATGAATTTGATTTGGAAGCTTGTTTAACTGATCTCTTGAGAGACTTCTTGGCCATAAGCCAACTGCCACCTGGCGGCCAAGAGAGAACAGCTGTTTGCAACCTTCCAGGTAGAAGGGGGGCCCAAGCCCTAAGCATAGGGTATGCAGTTAGATCTGGTTCTTTGTCTCCAGAAGAATGGTTATTCTTGCTTTATTTTCCAGTATATATGGCATGGTTTGAATTGTAAATGGAACTAAATCTGAAGACTGAACAGTAGGCAATCCTGAAATGAACCTAATTGCTTAACAGCCACCATACCCGCAGACAAACTGAGAATATGTCTTCACTGGTTTTCCAAAAGTATCTTAGATTTCTTAGATTTTCAGTTCATCTTATGAGATGGGCTGCCAGTTTAACCGTGTATTCAAGCGACCAATCTAGAGCCAGCTTTCTTTCCAGCTTTCTGATTCATCAGATAGACTCAGCTATGGCTAATGGCTTCTTGAAACTTATTTGCTAGCCTCTTATCAATATTTCAAAGTAAGGGTTTTTTCCTGATACAGAGTTCTAAATGCTCAAAGATGTTAAAATGCAGTGTTGAATTGAGTTTAGATAAGTTGTGCTGATTTAATTTCATATTTGTTAACTGCCCCAGTTCAGACCTCCATCTGTAGCATTTGAAGAGTGAAGGGAACTAGAGCATTTGGAAAGGATATATTTTTAATAATCTGCGAATCTACATAAATACAAATATATACTGTGTTCAGATATTCAATCGTAAACTTCCTAAGACAGAATTTCTATTGCTTATTATAAAGAAAAATTTTGCAAAACTTTAAAAACAATTAGAAAGAAACACTTGTTATGGTTTAGATTTAAAATGTCCCCCAAGTTTTTCATGTTTAGGAGGGGGCCTGGTTGGAGATGACAGGTCAGTAGGACATGATTGGAAAGGTATGAGCTTATCCCTCCCTCCTCCTCCTCCTTCTCGCTCTCACTTCCCCTCAGTTTCCCTCCTCCTTTCCTTCTCCTTCTCCTTCTCCTTCTTCCTCTTCTTCCAGGGTTTCCATAGGCATACTGAGGTGAGGCACCTTCCTCCATCGCGACCTTCCACCATTCCGTTTCTGCCTTAAATCCAAGTGATGTCACATGAACCAAAACTGTGAGCCTATGTAATCTCTCCTTTAAGATGCATGAGTGACTTCCCAAGTGCCACAAAAAAAAAAAAAATGCATGAGTGACTAACACAGAAAATTGGAATCAAGATATGATTATATCTTACCACGTGGTTCGGAAGCATTTGCAGCTGGTTTGTGGGAGGAGTTTGGAAAGGGATGGAAAGCTAGAGAACATTTAGAATGCTGAAACGGAGTTTGATGAATGTTTCTAGTTGGTGCACAGACTAGAATCCTTACTGGGAGTCCGGCTTGGTTTCCACAAAACCAGATTCAGGTTTCAGTTTGGCACAAGGATGCCTTTGGTAGTTGTACTTGCCCCGTATTTTACACTTTGGCAAAAATCTGTCTTCATTTTTTCCATGTCCTGAAACTTTCTTGCAGTTAAAAGCAGTGGACTAATTAAACTGGTGAGGGACATTTCAAGGTATCCCAATGTTCAGGCAGTATCACTGATATTCCTGGCTGCTTTTACTCCAATTTACAGTGAAAATCAGGGCCAAAAATACCAGAGCTGAATAAGATGAAAACTGGTGGGGTGGGAGAGATAGCTCCATGGCACAAGTGCCTGCTTGGCAAGTGCAAGGTCATGAGTTTGAACCCCGGTCCCACCAAAAAAAAAAAAAGATGAAAACTGTTGCTGGTGGCCAGAAAAGAAACACCTACACAAGTGGGCTGAGGACAGCCTGCTTGTTGAAAAGATTAGCTTTACAAATTAGCCATGTACATTGCATGAGGACAAAGGGAAGATGGTTTGATGGCATCTCAAGAATTAGTAAGAACCTCTCCGGATATTTTTCCAAGAGAACTGAAATCATCACACCACAGCGATATATGTGCACCCATGCATACAGCAGCACAATTCCTCATAGCTAAATCGTAGAAGCAACCCAGACACCATCAACTGGGGAATGGATGAGAAAGAGGTGGTGTTTACACAAGAGTGTCTGTGATACAGCTATATAAAAGATAAATTCAAGGCTTCTGTACAGAAATGGATGCAACTAGAGACTATTGTGAAATAAATCGGGCCTGAATGTGCAAACATCGTATTTTCTCACTAGTGTGAAAACCTGAAAGAGTAAATAAAATCTGAAAAGTATAATAGATACTGTAAAAGGGAAAGAATTAGTTCAGTGGGAAAGAAAAGCTGGGATCAGGAAAATGACAAAGGGAAGAAGGAAAAGATGTATATGTTCAGGGCAGTTTGAATAATTGAGCTTCCAATTTCTGCTGCCCTTTGGAAAGGAGCAGGCAATGCTTAAAATATTCTTTTTACTCACATTTTTTTCTTTTGCCTTTCTGGTAACTTTTTTGTTACTATTTTTTTTTTTCTTTAAACCAGTCTTACACATTTATGTCTGGTAATCTAAACAACTAATTTGAAGATAATATCATGTAATACAGCAACTATTGCTGAATTCCTATTAGTTTACATAGTGAAATGTTTTATTATTTCTAATACTGTTTTTTACTCTTTTGTATTCTTTAAAAATAAAAAAATAAATTTAATAAGAATTAGCAAGATCCCATCAATCACAAGTTCAAAGATGGAGAAGTTTCACCCTTTTGAGAAAAAAAAAATCACCTGGTCCCTACTCTACAAATGGTCCCCTGGGCTCCATTTCACCATTCCCATCCCTCCGGGTACTCAGAGACCATTTCACCCATGATCCAGTGGGCCCAGACCTTCCTGCTCCAGCTGGCAGTAGACCTTGGCATCATGTCTGTGCTATTGATTTGAAAGTCATGTAGAATATAGGAATATTGGGGCATCCCCCAGATTTTAAAAAGAAGGCCTAGAAGGCCAGGAAGCACACCCCCTCGAGAGGCATAAAACTGTGAAAATAAAGCTGAAAGTGCAGTAGAGACCTCAGAAAGTTGGAGATGCCAGGAACATGGAACATCTGCCAAGGAAGGTCACAGGCAGTGAGCCGAGCCAAGAGAGAAGTCACATGGTCTGAAACTGGCAACGCCATGGTGGTTGCTCTGCTCCAGCTTTCTGGAGCTCACATCTTACCACAACCTGCCCAGAGTGCTGCACTGGAGCTACAAGATCTAGTGCTTGCCCTCTGCGGCCTCAGTTTTTGCCTTGGTCACACTTCTTTCTACACCGCCATTGCTTCCTTTATATGCTAGAAGTAAACTTTATTTTTTAACTTTATAGGAGCTCATAGCTAAGAGTTTGCATTGAGTCTCAAGAGGAGACTTTGGATTTAAGACTTTTCAACAGTGCTGTAACTGTTAAGAATTTGGTAACTCTTAGGAAATAAATGCATTTCATATTATGAGATAGAGATGAGCTTTGAGGGATGGGGGTGAAACATTATGGTTTAGAGCTAAAATGTCACCCAATATTCTCACTTTCAGAGGTGGACCCTGGTTGGATGGGACAAGTAAGTGGACCATTATGTGGAAGAGTGTGCACTTGTCCCCAGCTCTGCTCTTCTCTTCCCTTCCTCTAGCTCTCGCTCTCACTCTCACTCTTGCTCTTGCTCTCCCTCTCACTCTCACTCTTCCTGCGTACTTCTTCACTGCCATGAAGTAAGCAGCTTTCCTTCAGTATGCCCTTCCACTGTGCATTGCTGCCTTGGAGCCAACCATGCATGGGGTGAAACTGTGAGCCGGAGTTTGATCCAGCTACAAATCTTACAGACAAGAGAACTCTAGTTCGTAATTCTTGTTAGAAGTTAGCTATGGTGGGATAGGGCTGTTCCCAATGTCTGCAGAGGTACAGGGTTGACCTGCTGTGGGCAGCATTCAAGGGAGAACAAGTGCAGTTGGAATCTGGATCCAACCCAAGAGGGCTGCCTGAAAGAGACAGTTGATCTCAACAGAAGTGCACTACATCCCCAAGGTGATTGCTAAAACCCATACACAACTAACCATGGGATATGGCAGTGTCTGTGCAGCAGGGCTCACAGGTGCAAGATGCCAGACCAAGACAGGATAGGAAGGGCTCATGAATGAGCCCCTGTGGGAGGGACATCTCCTGACATTTGTCAGAACCAGAAAACAGACATCACCTCAGCCTAACCTCCCGCAGCTTTTGCCTCTCCCATTAACTTACCTACTTCAACACTGGAGCAAGGTTTACAAAGAGGAATAAAGCCTGGTGAGCATGAGGTTGTGAATTCTATTTGGAGTACAGGAAGAAAGAAAGAAAGAAAGAAAGAAAGAAAGAAAGAAAGAAAGAAAGAAAGAAAGAAAGAAAGAAAGAAAGAAAGAAAGAAAGAATACCATCCTCTAATCCCACCAAAGGCAGGAAGCTGATGTAAATTTTAACCAGGGAAGGGATGAGTCACAAAACTAAATGAAACATACATTTGATATTTATATCGGATGATTTACATTAATTAGTGATATTAGGTCTTTATTACTTGGCAATGATTGAAGTCATGAAAATGCTGTATACTTTCTTCATGGAAAGAACCAGGCCCATGGAAAACAAAGGTATAGTGAATATTCCTTATCTATATACCATGAGGCCTGATTTCCACACTTATTTTTCTTCAAGGAATTAAGCTCTGTTCACCTTTCCTTCTAATACCTTCAGCAAACATAAGTGGATCTCATAACTGATAGTTTAAACTAATTCAAGTGAAATTGCTGAGTCAAGAGAGTCAATATATCTTCTCTTTCCTTTCAAGAAATAGTTGACACTCACTGGAATAAGCATTGGAATAATCCTCCATATATCAAATTACAGACCTCTTAAATAAACCAGCAAAAGGCACTCAGGTGTTCAGTTTTTAATCATGTAGAACACTGCATGTTTCCTTCAGTAGCATCGGTGTATATAAATGGTGGTTGTTGTTTAAAAACCCAAAATTAGGAGAAAATGAGCATGTTCTTCACCTTAACTACTCTCTAAATCACCTCCAGTATGGATGAAATAAAGAAAGGTTGTATTTAGTTGAGAGAGCACAGGGCTCCATTAAGTTTCCAGCCATTAGGCACAACTTTTCTCCAGCAAAGCTCAGAGCCTGGCAGCTCTTACTCATCTTGAGTCTCAGAGAGGTACATTCAGGCCTTTCAAAGAGTACCTGATTTTGGAAGCTAGCCCTGACCCTGCTATATTCAGGAAAAGTCTCCAAGGCTCCCATGGCTGACCACCACCAGCCATTTTCCTAGAGCTTAGTGATTGTTATGTTAAAATTATGTCACAGTTGAAGGTATTCCATAATTTCCAGGACAACTTCACCAGTATCTTCTGGAAATCTGCAGAAGCATAAGTCCTAATATACTGATTCCCTCTTTCCTTTCACGGACTTTCACATTTGAGATCAAATATGAGCATCCTGTGAAGGTAAGTCAGGGAACCACAAGGTGCTAGGGCTGACAAGAACTTAGAGCTCATGCAGTCTTACCAGGTCTCATTTGGAAGGGTGAGGTCTACAAAACCTTCACCTGCTCATCTGTCTGCAGTCTCTCCTACACCAAGATTTTCCTCTCATACAAGAATTGAGAGTGGAAATTACATGAGAAAAGGAATAGTCAACCCCTCCTTCATATACTACATACATCATTTGATAATGACATAGTTGAATCATGTCTCTCAACAAAGCTCGTTACTCAAGTGTGCAACCAAAATATATTTTAGAATTGATTATCAACTACCACCCCTTCTGTGTAATGATAGAGAAACTGAGATCCTAATGGATTCACTGGCTTTCCAAAGTGATAATCTAAGATTGTGCCATTGCATGAGATTTTTCGCAAGATTCATCACATGAAAGTGTCTATTTGCCCAGTAGTTCTGAGCATACGTCCCCTAGGGAACCACATCGATATCATCTAGGAAACTGTAGAAATGTAAGGTCTTGATGTTATAGTTCATTGTGGAAACATGCCTGGGATTCCATGGGCTCAGGGCTTGATTGCTAGCTGATGGGCTTTGGAAACGTCATTAGGCCATGAAGGCTCTAACATCACCAGTGGATTAACCAGTGGATTAATCCTTTGATGAGCTTTGAATCAGGCAGCATGGGGAGGGGGGATTATAACAGGAAGTGGAGCTGGGTTGAAGGGAATGTATGGTGAAGACAGAGCCCTTTGGGCTCCACCTGTTCCCTGGCACCTTCTCTGAAGCTCTTGCTCTACCTGCTTCCTGGCTGCCATGAGGCGAGCAGTTTTCCCCCCAACTGCTTCCCACTATAACGTTCTGCCTCACGTCAGTACCACAACAGTGGAACCACCCTACTGCAGACTAAAACCCTGAAGCCACTGACTAAAAGAAATCTTTCCTCCTTCTACATCAGCACTCTCAGGAATTTAGTCATGTGATAGAAAGTTAACCAACACCCATGACACAACTGGTTCCTTCTCTTCCTCACTTCTTTCACAGCTCTTCTCATTTCAGCTCAAGCTTCCTCTCTCTTGGCCACTCCATCTAAAGTACACCTGTCTGCCCCACTCACTACTGCAGCCCTGCCTCTCACAGCCCTGCCTCCAGCTCTTACTTGAGACACTCTTTGTCTTGGTCACTAAGATGGTCAATTACATACAACTTGGTTAGGCTGTAGAACCCAGTTAATCAAGCAGGTGTCTAGGTGTTGCTGAAAGGTATTCTGTAGATATGGTTAGCATCTACACTGGTCAACTTTAAGTCCACCTCCATTGTGTACATGGGCCTTATCCAGTCAGTTCAAAGTTTTGCTGGCAAAAACAAGTTTCCTGCCAAAGAAACTCTACCTCAAGAATGCAGCATTTGGTCCTGTCTATTTCCAGCTTGCTAGTCTTCCCCACAAATCTTTCCAGCCCCTACAACTGTGTGAACCCATTAATAACTAGGGTTTAGGGTTTGGGGTATGGAGCACTTATAGGGTGCTTCCCCAAAAGAGAAATAAAATAGTATATGCAAAAGCTGTTAGAGTGAAAGAATTAAAATAATACCTAAGACTGAAGCCCACAATGGGCAAAGTGACTGCACTGTGCAGCCCCAGGATCACTGTAGAGTTTCATCCAAAACTCCAGGAGCAACGCGCTACCAGGGAGATTTGGAAGAGGAAACAGTGAAGACATTTATTATAACATTGAGTTATATGTTGCAAAACAGCCTTGAAAATTTGTCATCTTTTCTAATCTTAGCACATTAAAATACAGACACTGACTTTTAAATTACAAGCAATCAACAAAATTTTATTTGCTGGAAAGTGGTATAAGTGACACTCATTAAAGAAAATAAAAAACATTTCGCTTATTGACTTCATTCTTTGGTAGTGCTTTCATACATAACAACATATTTTTCTCAAAGCAGGAACAATTTGAGCAATTAAAAAAGCAGCACTGCATTATATTCCAAAGTACAAAATACATATCCACGAATCTGTAATGATATAAAAAGTGATTGAGTAAATAGAAGCAGATAGGTGGGGACACATAGTGAAGCTTCCTTGACAAAATAGTTCTGAATAATGTATGCAGAAGCTCCACTCTCAAGAAGGAAGAGCAGAATTTTCCATTCCTTAAGTGTGGGCTGTGCCCAGTGACTTCTTTCCAAAGGAGCAGTATAGAAAGATGGGAAGGGAGAGACCTAACGGTGGGCATAGCTGACAAACGCTACTTCAGTCAGCTAATCAAGATCAACATTAATAGTCATAAGTGACACAGATGCTGTGTCCGCTTGCCGTGATGAGATTAGAATGGCATTTCACCTCTATGTTCAGCCTCTAGAAGAACCTTTAATTGCATTCTAATCATGAGTACACTAGACAAGTTCCCTCTACAAAATGCCTCCCGAGTCCTTGTCACAACTGTCAAGATCATCAAGAACAGTGAAAATCTGAGAAGCTGCCACTGTCTACAGAGGCAGGATCAAAAAAAAAAAAAAACCATGATGCAACATTCTGCATGTGATTCTGGAATTTAAAAAGTCATACTATGTAAGAACTAAGGAAACTGGAATGAAGTATGAGGTCTACTTAATAATGATAATATATCAGTGTTAGTTGTAATATACCATACTAACAATATATGGTGCTACTAATAGGAAAAACTGAGTGTGGGGTAGACAGAAAATCTCACTGTCTTCCCAATTTTTCTGGAAATCTAAAGCTGTTCTAAAATAAAAGTTTCTAGAGCCAGGATTGGTAGTGCATGCCTGTAAACTTAGTAATCAAGAGGCTGAAACAGGAAGACTGCAGTGAGTTCCAGGCCAGTCTGAGCTACACACTGAACTCAAGAGCAGCTGAACTACGTGGTAAGACCTTGTCCCAAAGAAACCACTTATAAGGATGTCTGTGATAATAATTATATGTCTTCAGGTACACATACCTTTTATTAAGAGTGAAGTATAAAGCTGTTTCCTACGTAGACTGCCCATACAGAGATCCTAACCCTACACCCTATTACTCTGAAATTAACTCATGTTGCCTGTTGTTTACTTTGAAAGCTTCTAAGACTTTTGCAGCTCTGACAGGTTTCTTCTGTCTTTTTTGTCCTACAAAAACCATTAGCACTTAAGGACCTGGCACCTGGCAGTGGAAAGCTATTCTTTTCCCAGCCAGAAAAATAGCTGGAATTTCCCCAAAGGAGAGAAGACATGGGCTTGCTGTTGACTACTCGGGGCCTTTCTGGGAAGTGGCCGGAGATGTCTCTTCTTCCAGGTGCCCACAGCTTCTATGCAGTCAGGTTCTTTTGGGGAAGGCAGCTAAGACTAGATGCCAGCTGTGACATGCCCCTCAGCCCAGCACCAGCAGCCACAAAAGTCCTCAGGGTGAAAGTAGTGGTTCTGGGGTGGTGACATCAGTCTCTACTACAATAAAACTTACCTGAGCAAACCACTGACTCATAAACTTCTGGATCATAAAAAAAAAAAGTGGTCAAATTTCAGGGACTAGGTGTGTAGCTTTGAAAAAAAAAAAAGGTGTGCACAAGGAGGGGAGGTATATTTCATACAGACTTTGGTTTACATTTAACCCTGCAGGGACTTTGTGGGAACTGTCTGATAATAAATGGCCTTAATTATCTATTCACACATTCACTTCCTGTATTTAAATAATTAGCTTTCTAAAGGAGAGGCTTGGGTAGCTTGACTTCCAGCAGGCAGCTGAAACAATAGAGAGTGATGAAATGGTACCTTCGTCCACTCATGCCACCTAACAGGATGCTACAGATCGGCCAATTTCCTGAAAACAGAAACTTACTTCCTCCCAGTTCTGAGGCTGACAAGTCCAAGACAGAAGAGAGAACCCTTTCCAGGGGCCTCATTCCATGTAGAAGGCAAAGAAGCAAAGGGGCTTGAATGAGGAGCCCACTCTACAAAGCACCAACCCCACCCATGAACACAGAAGTCCTCCTGGCCCAGTCCCCTCTTGTGCATTCCACCCCTGGACACTGTCATAGTGTAAGATGGGTCAGAGAGCAACAGTCAGCCTTCCACACTCGTCTTAGAAGGGACGTGCAAGCTGCAACAACCCCCACCTCCACCCGTTTTCAAGTGCACCTGTTCGTAGAGGGAGACATGGAAGTGGGTATCAGTAGTGGCACATGTGCTGTGCTTTTGAAAATAAGCATCTTCAAATCTTGAAGAACTAAGCCAATATATACACCAAGATAACAAACAGAAATATCCACTGAAGCCTTACCAAAAATTAGATAGATATGATAAGCATATATACATATATCCCATTATGTTTGCATGTTTGTATATATCATATATGTTTGTATGTATATACACATATATGTATATATGTGAAATGAGTAAAAATCATTATAATATTCAATTGTAATACTAATTCTTGCAAATAATTTATTCCAAAGTTAATTCATCACCTTACATGATTATAGGAATATATACAATGCTACTTCTTTATACTCTACAACATTTTCTACACTCATAGTTCTACATGAACATTTATCACTTTCAGAAATAAAAGAACGACTTGCAAATTTCTATCATTTTAAATATCCCAATCAAGAAAGATGAAGCAGTAGATTCAAGTCCCAACTCCAACAAGTCGTTGGCTGACTTTAATCAAGCACAATTTGAAGCCTTTGTTTTTAAAGTAAGAGTTCTGAATTCAATAATCCAAATCCCAAACTTCCATAATTCCATGAGTAGAACACATACTTCTACACATCACAGCTACTAAAGGGCCATATCCATGTGCACCTCATCTTTAAAATTTTAGTGTATTGTTTCCTTAGTACCACTTACCCTTACCTATGCTTCACACTTTTTTTAAACATAAAAACTGAGTAACAAGGGCCATGGAGATAGTTCAGTGGCTTACGTGGCTGCCTGGCAAGTGCAAGACACCAAGTTCCATTCCCAGTACCACAAAAAAAAAAAAATGAGTGACAATAAAATTAGTTATACCACCGACCCTACCCCACCCCTCAGCACCAGCAGTCCATTGGTTGCGAGGTCAAGTCCAGCATCCGTGGACATGTTCAATGCCGCACTCTGAAGGCTACCAACTACCCTTCAGAGCTCTGTGGTTCTCACACACAAACAAAAATTAATTTGGAAAACACAGCCTATACCAAAATGGTATAGCCTTTGTACGATGCTTTTTTAAACAAATATTTGGCCCTGTTTATCAGAGACATATTTCATTCTACCCAATTAATAAAGAGTCAGAGTCATCCTGACCTGCCCAGTATATAAAATCCAAGCGTGCAGCTGCTATCAAATGTTCATTAAACTAGATGAAGACATAAAGAAGAGAGTGAAGCAGGGAAGAGGTGACTGTAGGAGAAAGAGCCTTCTGATTGGTAGACCGAAAACCTCAGAGCTTTGGTCTCTGACTATGTTTAGCCAGGCAGTCATAGATTAAAAAAAAAAAAAAAAAAAAAAAAAATTGTCTCTTTGCATACCAAAGTCCCCATCTGCAGAACTAAGGGATTATACAACAAAATAATTGTCAATGATTCTTCCACTTGTAAAATTCTACTTCAAAAGAAATTTCAAACGAAACATGTTTGTTGTTGTTGTTGTTGTTTGTATTTCAGGGAAAGGTCTACAGAGTGTTCAGACTCTCACTACTAGATCGGACTAGTATCAGTCTGCCTGTCTACAGCCTCCCAAGAGCTGGGATTATAGGTGCACATCACTACGCCCAGTCTCAATTGCCATCTCGGTGCGCCCCGGGGGTGGGGCCAACACGGCAGGCTTAGGGAATTGAAACCCCAGCCCCTGAGCCTACTTGCAGGTGCATTAATCTGCTAAGCTATTCGGCCTGAAACATATTTTTTAGACTTTTTTTTTTTCCCGGTATCGGGGATTGAACTCAGGACCCTGCACTTGCCAGGCAGGTGCTTATTCTACTGAGCTATCTCCCGGACCCCAAAACATGTTTTTCAAAGAAAAATAATCATCATCATTCACATTCTACACCAAAGATGACCAATCTCTGAGCATTTAAGAGCTTCTTATACTTAATAAATCTACCACCTTTTGATTAAAAACTGGGCCAAAGCCATGGAGACTATTTCTGGCCAGTCATGGCTACAGTGTCCTCCTCATGTGGACCAAGAAGCAAAGCTCTCTCAGGACTGCGAGAGGCAGAGCCTGAATCTGGAAACGCACGTCTAGGGCCGTGATTTGGATGCCGCGTGATCTTTAGGGTACCGCGTCAGTGCTCAGTAACGTCACGTACCACCTCCCCCTCACCTGAAACCCGACAGCCTCGTGGTTCTGCCCTGCTCACAACTGCAGGGTTTAAATCACACGCCCAGGCCCCACTCCATACCAGTGATAACAGAGTCCTGGGGGAGTTGGCGAAAGGAATCTTTTTAACTCCTCTTAGTAATCCTAATGTGCTGCCAGCTAAAAACCACAGAGTCAAATAATGAGCCATATGAAGAAAAGGGGAGAATAAGAACAGTTTAAAAATTTAAAAAAATAAAATAAAAAACAGACAGACTTCAGCTTGCAGGTGCCAGACACTGTACTTGCTGGTTTATACCACCCTGTGCACAGCACAGGAAAAATACACACTTAACCACAGGAGCTCACAAGACAGTAAGAATAAAGAATTTAAAAAAAAAAAAAAAGATGACTGCCTGTCATTCTCTGAGGAAAATGGAATCTCCCTTTAAAACTCAGATCAGAAACAAGCTGTGCCTTAGGTAGGTAAATGTCAAGACATGGCTTTGGGCTGGGGATGTGGTGCAGTGGTAGCTCTGTAGCCTTGCACGCACAAGGCCCTGGGTTTGACCCCCAGCACCACCATAAAAAGCAAGACATGGCATCCCTGATTTTACCCAAACTGCCTATTCCCAGAGCACTAGCATCCAGCTCCTGTGTCCAGGGAAACGCCTGGCCAGCCCCTTCTTCCCAAGTCCATAACTGCTGTGCTCACCAGTACCTTGCTTAGGACTGGTAAAAGAAGCAACAAGAACAAAAGCAAAGGAGCTAGGGAGACAGTTCAGTAGAAGAAGTGCTTGCCTGGGAGGCACAAGTGCCTGAGTTCAATCCCTGGTTTTGAAAAAAAAAAAAAAAAAAACACCAAGCCCCTCAGCACAGCTCTTTCTCTGCCTTTTTCACAGAGCTACCTGTCATCCCAGCCTGGGTCAGCTTTCTTCAAAGTTGCATTCCATGACTTCCCATTTGGATCTTTAGGTCTAGCGTAATACAACCTGGCCACCGACCTGCTGGCCCATCCATCCACTCACCGCCCTGCTTCTCCTCCAGCTGAGCCAGTCTGCGGTCTGGCTCCTGCACACGTGCATTCCCACGCTCGTGTAAGTGGAAACCTGGTGCTACTTCTCCAGTAATTAAGAGATATTAACCTCTCTGGGCCTATCAGTCTCTTTGGCAGTCCAGTAAGCCTGGCTGCCCTTTGTTTACAGTCATGGCAGAGAACAGCCCACAAGTACTTCTCCCCACCTCCTAGGCCTCCTTTTCCTAGCATTTCAGCACCATGGTCTCTGCTTGTGCCACTTTCCTTTAACCCAGGCATCACCTCCCTTCTACCATTCCTTTATGTGCTCACAGCAGCTAACCAAAGTTTCTCCTTCTGATGTCAACTCTCTGATGCAGAAGTTCAGGTCCCTATATCAACTCTTCTTTCCCTATAAAGTCCTAAATCTTTCTACTTGGAACCAAAATTGCCAGCAACTTAAGTGTTTTGATGCTCATTCATATATTTAGCTAATTTCCTGACCATAAGCCTTGCCATCCAGAGCATCCCAAATCCAGCGCATCTTCAGGCTGGACCAGACCTGTGGAAGGATGGCTTCTCTCCTGCTGTACCTTCTCAGTTCTCAGTCCTAGCAGGAGCAGGACTTGAACATTTTCTGTGCACCATTGCTCTCTCTGGCTATGACCCCCCCACCCCAGGACTGTTCTACTACCACTGCTCCTTGGTTTATGATAGAGTTGCATCTCGATAAACTCACCAAAGTTGAAAATGCTTGAAATGCATCAGACCTACTCAAGACCCTGGCTCAACAGCACAGTGCACAGAAAGGTGCCAAGTGCTGCAGACAGGAGCTGTGCCCACTGCTGCTGCGAGGGCCTTGGAGGGCTGTCCCGTATGTCCCTAGCCCAAGAAAGGACCAACACTCAGAATCCAAGGCACAGTTTCTTCTCAATACCTGTCATTTTGCACCACAGTGAAGTGGAAAAATCCTAAGTCTGTCACCATCGTAAGTTGGAGCGTCTGTATATTTTTGTTGTCTGGGTCACCCAGCTCATGCAATAGACAGTTTTCCCATTTTCTTTTGGTCCAGTCTTCTTCTTGGAACTCTCCTGCCACTTCAGTCCTTCCTGGTGATGGAACTGGCTGCCTAGAGAGTAGTAGTGCAGATACATTTGGATGCTTTTCCTTTCCCAAAACAAAGGAATACAAGATGCTGGTACTGGATCCACCTGAGCCCACTCTCCTTACAGTGAGATGAGAAACAAGTCATGTAAAATGAGGCTAAACATGAAGCCATTAGCAAACCAGGAGAAACAGTTTTAATTAGTGGATAGCCATTTAATGGTGATTGTGTCTAGTTTCGAGTTGTTTCCACTTACCCAATCAGCTAATTCTGTTAACATGCCTCCCAAAAACCTAGCAAAGCTTTGGCTTCATTCACTTTCCTTTGCAAATGTTCACCACCATGGATAGAGGACATTTCCCTAAATATAGACTGTCTAAACCATTCATCTCTAACCACTGGGAGCATCACAGACTTCTACAGAGGGAAGCTGGTGGCAAAAAGCAATGACAAACCCACTCTCCTAGTGCTTGTACAGAGACGAAACTATGAATCTACCACAAACGGCTTACAATTTTAGATAATACAGAAAGATTATGTGCAAGGTCACAACCCATCCATGACTAATTGGTCCCCAGTGACCCTGAAATTGTTACCCGTTCTTGGCATACAGCACCTTGTTTAGGAACAGAAAAGTTCAAACAACACAACTTAACTTCAAACAAAATGTCAAAGTTATTCATTATCACTGACCAAATGTTTGTCTCTCCCTTACCACCAACTTCATTGTTTTCTGTGAGATGTTGTATTTCCCAAAATAGCACCATTCGGTGTAATCAAAGCATGTATTTGAAAATGGAGCAATAAATAAAAATCTACCATTCTCTATCTCTGCTTGCAAGTAAACTTTACCAGCTAGCAGAATGGATTTGGTCCAAATTCATTGCAAAACTCACCATGATCTTCCCAAAGCCTTCTCTAGTTTCCTGACAGCAATATTCCTTACAATAAGCCTGCTTAATCAACTTACTCCAACTCTACAAAGAATCTATTAGAACAACTACTTTATGCAAAATATCTTGTCCCAAGCTCTTTGCCCTCTTCTTTCACAAACCCTTCTTTTTCATGTTACTATGGTAGTGAATATGTTAGGTTTGTTTATTTAGTTGAAAACCTATCTGACGCCATAGCATTCCTGAAACTCACAATCCAAAAGTGAAACTCACCCATCAAAACTGACTGGGACCGAGGAATCATTTTTCCAGCATGAACCTCCAACAGCCCAATCATTTGCCAACAGAAGAAATGAGAGCTTTTTTGAAAATCAGACTCCGTGTGCCAATTCTGACCATGACTACAGCCAGTCGGTTCTTCCTCCAATGAATCAGTGGGAAAGAGACCACAGCCCCTACTTGCACAAAATCTTGTGCAGTGAGGAAACAAGCCTAGCTGTCCTGTGTCACGAGGTTGCCCGCCAGAAGGCTACCTGACTCCACCAGTGACCTCCTTTGACTCGTTCAAGGGTGAAAGCCTCCAGTTGCCTCCCAGCAGCTGACTTCACGCATGGACTCTGGCACAGGAAAATATTCTTTATCAACAGATTCTCAGCTTCTATGACAACGGTGAGCAAGGGTTGTTCCAGAGCATCCGTATTGAGAGGAATGAGACAAGAATGCATTAGCTTGCAAGACAGCTGTAGCAGAGCACCAGTTATCTCACAGTTCTGGGACTGAGAATCCAAAATCAAGGTGTTGGCAGGGTAGTATCTTCTGAAGACTGTGCTCAATATCCTGCCCATGCCCCTCCTTCCCTTGATAGCTTCCTGGACATCTGTGGTGGCCCTTGGCTTACAGAAGAACCATTCGAATCTCTGCCTTTATCATCACTTGACTTTCTCTAAGCATGTGCGTGTGTGTGTGTGTGTGTGTGTGTGTGTGTGTGTGTGTGTCCACATGCATGCGTGTCTGTATTCAAATCCTTTTCTCTATTATTTTAAGGTCACCAACACCAACCCTAATGAGTTAAGGTCAGCCCTAAGTACTTCATTTCAACTCCATCCAAGACCCTCTCCCCAAATAAGGGCGTATTCTGAACCACCAAAGTTTAATACTTCACCATACCATTTGTTGAGAGAAGCAGTTCAACCTATAATGGAAATATATTTAAGATCCTGGAGAAAAGGGAGGTTTAATAACCAAGAAACAGCAGACTTGAGTCCCAAATGACAGAGAATTCTTTGGGGTTTTTTAATGAGAGGAAGTGTAAGCTTATTTCTATTGTTTTACCACCACTCAGATTTTATCTGCATAGCCATTCTGTCAAGCAGTCTTTAGCATTTAAGAATATATTAAGGCAGGGAGCTGGGGAGATAGCTGAGTAAAATAAGCACTTGCCTGTCAAGTACAAGGTCTTGAATTCAATCCCCGGTCCAACCAAAAGAAAAAAGAAAAAAAAAAAAATCTCTGTTCTGAAGAACCAGAATTTAAAGTTTGATAGCTAATTTGTTAGTCTGGGTTGCTCAGTCAACAGAACTCAATTTTGAATAGCTCCCTGGCATGTAGGTTTGGTGGGCCTTTGTCTCTCTGGCAACACTGCTCAAAGTTTCCCCCAAAAGCTTTCTGTCATAAATTTTCCCAAAGGTAGATAACGTTCTTTACTCTGATAATGATTTTGGTTAATGATTTACTCTGCCATATATATTGCCAAAGATTTGGCCTTAAAAAAAAAAATCGAATAAAGCCATCTGAGGCCAGTCTTCCCCTCTCTTTGTTCTCCTCGGGCAACATACCTAGAGCTCCCAAAAAGCAATACACACTTTTCATAAGATGATGCAGGAGTTACTCTAGAAACCACTAACTACAACTTTTTCTTCATTATTTTGTGCATGTTTGAGAGAATTCAGAGGTTCAGATTGGTGCAAAGTTGGAAGGGTCGCCCTTTCATGACACGTGGGTGCCATGTCACAGTGCCCAGGATGACTGAGACCCTTTCTGCTATTTCATGTCCTGTTGTTCCAAATCTCTCTTCCTGCATCAATGTGATAAATCAACTGGCACAAAGCATGGTTTCCCATTATATTGCCCTGTTAACTACCCACGTTCCTTGATTTTACACAATGGCTTCCATGTAACATTTGTAACTAACAAAACCAAAATGAGGCACTGGGCGGGAGGTGGGAAGGTTGGGCTGTTCACTTCATTAGAAACATTTACCCTTCCTTTTCAAAGCAACCTCCTGAGAAAGGCAGGGGAGTTTTGATTTAGAAAAAGAAAATAATAGTCAACAAATTAATTATTTAAACACATTCTATCCCCAAGAAATTTCTTACTCCCTGTAGTTATTTGTCAGGTTTTTTTTTTAATTACAAAACACTTGCTCATTTTATAACATCAGACTGTACAGTATAAAATTTTTTAAAATAGTGTA
Organism: Myocastor coypus; assembly: GCA_004027025.1. Taxonomy (NCBI): domain Eukaryota; kingdom Metazoa; phylum Chordata; class Mammalia; order Rodentia; family Myocastoridae; genus Myocastor; species Myocastor coypus. The sequence continues at coordinate 30,134 of PVJA010012497.1, read as the reverse complement.
AAAAGTAAAAGTCTCCTTTGTTTGTATTAAATTCTCCCGAAACCTAACAACTGTTCTTAAGCATCTAAACAGCTATATTTAGGCATAAGATATACCATTGCTTATTCAAAAAATAGGATCCATTTGACATTAACCTATAACAACTCCTTGAATTTTTTTTTTAAGAATAGTTTTAATTTTGACCAGTGGAGAAATAACAACCAAGGTGTACCTCCATGAACACAGGCAGCCAGTCTGCCACAAGGAAGTCCAGCTGATTCTCGCTACTGCGGGACTACATTTTCAACAAGTTATCCCAGGAAAAGTGGAAACTTTAGAACAAAGCTGGATGAAGAGTATTTCCTGTGCTGTGGACAAAGGTGGGGGATTTCATTACTTCCAAGTGCCCAATTTTTCTACTAAGAGAGGATAAATGCTTTCAATTACGTGAATTCCCATCAGGCAGACAACAATAGGCATGGCTACAATTCCATAGCTTTTGAGCAATAAAAAGTATATCACAGGATGGAGAAGAGGACAAAGAGAAACAGCTCTGCCTCCATAATAAGTCCTTATCTGCAAAATGCTGCTGAAGCACATTAACTGGAAATTTTAAGCAAATAAGTTGTACACTATTTCTGAGTGATTTACAAGACTTCTGAAGAAAATTCTGGTATAATCCATGCATATCTAGGGTATCTTACTTATTTAGGGCTTCCTTTATATTTCTACTGGATTTTTTTTATTCTTTTTCATTTTGCCTTCTTTTTCTCTTCAAACACTTTTTTCTTTCTAATCTGAATATTTTTGCTTTCTTATTTCCTTTTTTTTTTTGTTCAGAAACAGCTGAAATAGTAAAATCAGTCATCTCCAAATTCAATTTAAGATGAAAGGTAGGCTTCTACCAAAGACTCTTCATCTCTCTAAGCTCTCTTTGCCTCCAATTATAAAACATTATTTGAGGATGAGAGACTTGGTTCATTTTATAATTAAAAAAAACATAATATCTATGCAAGAATTAATTATGGTAAGCACCTTTGCTTAAAATTCTCAATATAGGCACGGTGTTTAAGATTATCAAATTGACTGGCTTGAGAGCCACATAGAATCAGTTATGGAGGGTTATGGAGGGGTGACATTGGGCACTGTCTGGTCCTGGGTCCCTTGCTCTCTGACACTATCCCTGCTATGCTTCCCAGGCTGCCATACCCTGAGCAGTTGTACTTTGCACACCCTTCTACCATGATGCTCCCACCTGGGTGCCTGCAAACCATGGACTGCATCTCCTGAAACCAGGAGGCCAGTGAAACCTCTCTCCCTTAAAGGTGTGTATGTTTGGTACTTGTGTCCCAGTGGTGGAAAGGCTACCAAATACAGTTGGCTTAATTCTCCTTTTCTTTGTTCATATGAAAAGAAGTGGGCAATTATAGGGTTATTCTCTGTAGTTTTAATTTAATTTTCCCAGTTATATTTATCAATTATAGTCTCATTAAATTAAATATTCATTACAGCTATACATCAATATATTTAATAACTGGACTATAGTTGAAATTATATCTGGTTCTCTTAGTCATGACTATATTTTTAATTTTTATTCTGTAGAACAAATATTTCAAGAGTTTTACCCTGATTTAATAAATATTTATAATGAGATCTCCTGGGAGAAAAAATAGTTTTTCAATTTTAATTTCATTAACATTCTACGTTCAGCTCTGAGAAGACTGTGACAAGGGCTGCTTAATATTTTCTTATTTATTAATGAAGATTTAAGAGCATACAATGCTCAAGTGAATTGTTCAGATCTACAGGAATGTCACCACATATCATCAGCATTAGTTATAAAGATAAAGACTTTCCTTCTTGTTTTCCTTATCACATCCTTGTCTCCCATACTTCTGTTTCTTCTATTCTGTTTATTCCCTCCAGACAAATGTAACTTGAGTTCTCCCAACCCCTTTTCAGAACTTTTATTTAAAATGCTTCTGTAAGCTACCATGCCATATCTTATGACAACCTCCACTTCTATTATCAAAAAAAACTTTAAATCTCATTTTCTTGGAAGTTTATTGACAGGAATGTAGAAATAAATATCCAACTCTTGAATCATTATTTTCCGTGCACCTTTTATAGAAACCTCATATATCCCAGAACACATGGCCTAACCTGCCTAACCTAGCCTACCTTCCTTCCAGTTTCCTGTCTCCTCCATATGTCACCCTTGTTCAGTTACATTTAGCAGAGACATGCATTACCTATCCAGTTGCCAACTCTGTCCATCAAGATCCTAAACATTCTGTGCAATTCCACTACTCACCATTTCAACTGCCACTGTGACAGCCCATAGAAGAAATAAAAGATGGTCTCTATTTACCAGTGCTTGCTAAGGACTATATCCTGGTGAATTACAGTAGGTAAGAGCTACTAAACTGATTATCTTGGCTTCTCAGGCTATTTAGGGTTCTCCACTCAAAGTTGAGGAAAGTCTACTCCAAACCAGAAGTTGTCTCCTCTGACAGCAGTGAGCCAGAGTTCAACCTCTCTTGGAAAAACTTCCTACCAAGTGATAAAAGGTTTATGCGTTCTATTTTCTATAAGAAGAGAAGTGTCTTGTTTACTTTTCTCATTGTTCAGACAAAATACTCAACACTCAACAGTAAAGGAGGAAAGGTTTATTTTGGCTCACAGTAGAGGTTTCATCCTGGCTCCAAGGCAGGATAGTATGGCAGAGAGGCATCGCAGAAGAGAGATAACCATGGTAGAGCAGGCAGGAGGCAGCAAGCAGCAGGCCACAAAGCCAGCTGCCTTTGTTTTCTACCCAAGCTACAAGCCCTTTGGGTGATACCACCAACACCCAGCGTGGGTCTTCTAGTTATTCTCATCATAAACTTATTTAAGCCAATCAGTGAATAAATAGCACCACACATGCTCAATCAGTATCATAGCCCCTAAATTCAGTCACCCCCAAAAGCCCCATCTATGAGTGTATGAAGCTCATTTGGGGACATTCAGACACCAGCCATAATAATGGAACATACCATTGACATGGTGGTTACACTAAGGTGCCCAAGAAAGTCAACCCGGCCTTATTTGAAAACATGAATTTAGTGATATAGTAGGTTATAAAATTTTCATATCAATGACTCCAGTCTGTTGCCCATTGCATCCATAGTAGTAAATACTGCGCAGAACAGGTAACGAACTCAGCGCACATATGTTGCATGTATTCACGTCTCTACTGTCTCTGAACTATACAGTAATGTTGCGATCAGTAATAGTCAATCAAATCAAAATGATTTGTTATCAGAAAAGAAGAGTAATAGTCCTAAATGAAGACAACAAGTGACATCACAAATTATTTCTCAATTATGAATTCAAAGGTTAAGAACAAAGTCAATGAATATTGAAAATAGCTTTAAATTTTCTAGACTATTGTTCAAGTCACTAAAAGTCTCATCAAGAGGCAGGTTATGCTCAATGTGTTCCAAATATGTTTTCCATGCAGCGTACCCTGCTGACAAAAACGGACAACTTTACTGATTCTCAAGAAAAATCTTGCCTGTTCCCACCATCACTAGCAATAGAAGATCACATGACTTAATTTGGCTTAAACATCTTGAATCACTAACATGACATCATTTTAAGGGTATTTTCCCCTGTTCTCTCATTAATATGAACCACAAAACCTTATTCTGGAGGCTGATGAAAACAACTTTTGACAGTAGGATGACCCAGCCTGAGGATAAAACAGACAGACACATGGCAAGCGGCAGAGCAAAAAGCTGGGAAGAACCCAGGTCTTTGATAACATTATTACCCTAGTGCTTCAGCCAGTTCTGGATTCCAGCCCATCCCACCTCACATCTGGAATCTCTGCTTTGTAAGATTAATTTCCAAATCTTCAAAACGTTTGAGTGTTTTGCTAAAATGCATCCTACCTGATAATTCCCTTATGAAAGATATTTTCTTGAAAAGAGAAACGATACAGGCTTTGGGAGAATACCTAAAGTCACTCTTTAATGTTATTGAGTGGGTGGACTTCCCATTTAAAGATAAACTTGGCCTCATTTTTTATTCATATTGAAAGATTTATTCCTATAAAAGTAGCAGACAATGCAGAGCAAAAATTAGTGTATATCCAATTTTCTTATCAAAAACTATTCATTCCATCAGGTCATGTTGAGGTGTCTTTTATAAACTATTTCATTTGAAATCCAAAAGCTCTATGAAGTAAGTACTATTAATCACATTTCTTAAGAGGAAACTAAACTCCTAAGAGATTAAGTGATGCTGAACTAGCCTCATAAAATCCCTGAGAACCAGGACTGTGTCATAAAACTACCCAACTTCAAAACCCATACTCTCTTCACAACCCTCTGTCACCTTCCAGAATTGAATTTGGTAAATATTAGGCTCTAGTATGCAAAACTAGCACAATAATGATTAAAATGGTACAAGTGAGCTGGGCGTGGTGGCTCACACCTGTAATCCCAGCACTCGGGAGGCTGAGGCGGGATTGGTGCGAGGTCAAGACCAGCCTGGGCTACAAAAGTGAGCTCAGGACCAGCCTTAACTGCATAGCGAGACCCTGTCTCAAAAAGACAAAAAAAAAAAAAAAAATGGTACAAGTGACATGTAGACAGCGCTATCAACTTTTAAAGACACTTTAGAAATAATACATAGTAAGAATATGCACATACACATGTACTGCTCAGTCACCTATTTATCTATGCATTTTCTTAGGTACAGCAATCTTACTCTAGGAATTTATTTTTAGGAGCTTTTTCAACAAAGGTGAAATGTATGTAGATGCTTCATAAAGCAGCAAAAGTTAATTTATCTTTGACTTAAAAATTACAAATTCTAACATTGACGAGCTGGTTGAGTGAGTTATAGAGCAAAACTTAATAAATGAATATTATTAACATGTATTATGTAATTGCATTTTATTAACACTGCAGAAACATTGAAAAGGGCGTGTAATACAACTTTAGGCCACAAATCATTAAAATTATTTTCAAAAGTAAGCAATATTAAGAGAGGAGGATTTTGCATGAGTTTTTAATTTTTAGGTTTTAGATTGGTTTTGTTTGTTTGTTTTGTTTTATTTTTGTGGAACTAGGGATTGAACTCAGGACCTTGTACTTGCCAGGCATAACTTTTTAGTTTTATTAAAATTATTTTTTATTTTATATAAGCCCTACTACTTCTAATAGAATAAAACTGAGTAGCCTTAGCTCAATTTTATTTGTAATGTTCTTAAAAATACACAAAAGTCCATTGGCTTTGGAGTATTTTTCTTTACTTGTAGGATTCCTGGCTTCCAACTTAAATTATAGACAAATTTATTCCAACAAATTTAACATCTAAAAAATTAATTAAAAGAGTATTTTCTCCCAAAATATAATTATAGGAAAGCTGTCCATCCTAAATATGATCAAAAGTATAATAAAAATTATGTAGATATTAATTTCTCTTTAATTTTCACCCCCCATTATAATCTCACAGGGGAGAGGGCATGGCTTGTGATCAGAAGCAAAGTCAGATATATTAAGGATCATAATAAGTTGAATGCACAGCCAACTATTTTAAATGGTAGTATAAGACTATGATGATCGCCCTTTATTCAAAAATGAAAGGGCAAAGTTCCTTAGATTCTCAGAGTATCATAGATTGACTATCCTTATTCTGAAATGATTGAGACCAGAAATGTTTTGGATATTGTTTTTCTTCTTTGCAGATCTGGAACATTCATATATGCTTAGTGGGATATCTTAGGGATAAAACTCAAGCCTAAACACAAAACTCATGTGTATTACAGACACATCTTGGCTCCACAGCCTGCAAGTAATTGTATACAATAGTTTAAGTGTCCTATTTTGACTGAAGCACAACCTATGAGATCAGATGTGGAATTTTCCACCAATAGCACTCCAAAGTTTCAGATTATGGAGCATTGTGGGTTTCAGATTTCCAGATTAGGAACGCTCAACCTGTACAAGTCTTTACTAACAAGTGAACTTGATCATATCTTTTCTTCTAAGAAGCCACATGTAGAGAAATAGTTCTCAAAAGTAGACTCCAAGTCCAGGTTACCTGTGAAGCCTTGATCAAGCCATTTATGATTTTGGCAGTAAAATCTACCCATATGTGTAAGGCAATATCAGGATAATAAAATGCCCAGAATCTATAGGATTAGTTTGCAAATTAGTAGGCAATGGTTATCCATTAAAGAACAGGTTTTCTAGTACCAGGAAAGTGAATTAAAAATGGAGAATTACAGTGTTTGTACATGTTCAAGGAACTTCAAGGTGTATACTAGTGTTAACTACAATAGTGACCAACTCAGAGTGCCAATACCAATACTTCTCTGAAAAAGAGGAAGACAAAATCACATGAAAATTATAAGAACAAGACTTAATTTTTATCTTTTTAAGAAACAATTTTAAACTTGAAAGAAATGTTATAAAATAGCACAAAATATTCCCATGTATATTTACATAAATTCCTTAACTATCCACATTTTTAAAGTAGCAATATTTTATCAATTTACTTTATCATCTTTTAATCACTCTATCATCTATGAATTCATTATCTTTTGCAATATTCTAGACATAAACACATAGATAAATATATAGATAAAGAGATAAATTATGCTTTTCTGATATGTTTAAGAGCAAGCTATATAATCTATATGGACTTCCAAAAACAAGGTCATATTTTTCTTGCTTAACTAAAGAGTCAAAATTTAAAATTCAGACAGATCTGCTGCTATTTTCAAAACTATGAACTTCACTGTGAGTTTGCCAATTGTCTTACTAATGCCTTTTTTTACCCAAAATGAAAACCAGGATTACACTTGCACTTAATCACCATGTCTCTTTAGCTTCTGTAATCCAGAGTAGCTTGTGGCCTTGACAACTGTGAAGAGCTTTCGACAGGATTTTTGTAGATGTCCCTCGATCTAAGATTTTCTGTTGCCCCTTTCCTGTGAAGGGTCTCAGGCTGGAGCACTATACAAATGACATTGCTTCTGCTTTCTGTGTTAAGTCAGGAAGCACAGGATGTTAATTTGTACCACCACAGATGCCATCTGTGATTACCTGGGTAAGGGAGGATCTGCCAGAGCTCTTTCTCTGTGAATAGCTACCTTCCCTTTACAACTAGTATATGCCTCTTATGGGGTACCTTGAGACTCTGAAATATTTACTTCCCAACCTATTTGCTCTTTCCAATTTTCCTTCATGTATTGGTACAGGGTTTCACTGTGCACGTTGGACTTGTAGTGATGCTCCTGTTTTCAGCCTCCCCAGTTCTGGTATTACAGGCATGCACCACCATGTCCAAACTCTGCGACCTGCTCAGCGCACCCAAGGGAGAAGCTGACCTGGCATGCGGTCCAGGGGATCAAACCCTGGTCCCTGCACTTACCCAAGCACGTGCTTAATCTACTGAGCTATTTCGCTGGCCCTGCCCTTGCCAATGTTAATGACATCTGATCCATTTATCGATTCTGCACTGATAATCCTTCACTCAAACACTTCTTGCTCCACCAACACACCATGCACACACAAACACACACACACGCACACACATACATGCATGCATGCACACATGCAAGCACACACACACACACTTCCTTCTCCCTGGGCCCACAGCTAAAATGCAAGTTCCAGCCTCTTCAACCAGGAGTGGGAGTAGGGGATAAAATAACTAGTTACAACCCATAGTACTATGATTTTCCATCAGATATGTCCTTTCCAGAGTCAAATGTCCCCCATTATCCCACCAAGTCTTTGCTCCTCATTTATTTGAATGCATACAAGAAAACAGAGGGTTCTGAGGCGACAACTGGTACTTGTCTCAGTAGATTTTTGAGTTGTACCATTCAGCAGTCAGATGAATTTGAATGAGGGAAAGCATGTCTTTATTTTTGTTTTTAACTAGAATTTGGCATTTTTATCATTAATGAATATGGGCAACAAGTACTTAAGGGCTAGCAATGCCTGTGACTTTGGTACATGTATTTCACAGCACATCTATGCAGTACAGTGACCTTGAGATTTACCCATCACCGATTTGAAAGAGAAGTTGAATTTTAGCTATTAGATCTGTTACTATGTCTTTTTCTCACTTTTAGGGATAAAAACACACTAGGAGGAGTTCCAGAGACGCCTGTGGACTGATAAAGGAGTCCAAGACATAAAAGAGGGTTGATGGAGGGAGGGTTTCGCCAAGTCACTACATTTTAAGGAGTCTCCCAGAAAAGCAGGTGTTCAGTATCGGCGTTAGAACTTGTGTGATAGAGAAACTCCTCTGAACTTAAGCTGAGATTTATGAGGATATTTATTGAGCAATTATCCTAGCCTGACTAATAAAAGAATAAAGCTGCGAATTTATAAATTATATGCATAGGAAGAGAGTTGAGTCCAGAGGATGGAAGGCAATCATTAAGAAGTGGAAAAAAATAAATAGAAGACAGACCCTGAATTTGGGGCAACTGCTGTAGTTTTGAAAGGAAGACAACATACTGTTAATAAGGCAGGTGAAAGAATTGTCTGAATGCAATAAAGAGCCAAGAAGGTATAATTCAACAGATCATAAAAGTCTGACATCAGATTTTCAATTCTCAGATATCACAGTATAGGCTCTGTCATAATATGTAATCTCTGTTAAAAAGATAAGCAAAATCACTTCAGTAGATTTTCTCAACTGTATCTGCCATTTACAAGATGACACATATTGAAACTCTACAAGACCAGGCTTCCTCATCATTAAAAGAATAAACGTGATCAAGTGCCTGCCAAAGAGCCCACGCACCACTGTCACATAACTGTCACAAAGGAGAGGAGCCCTGCTTCCCTATCTTCCAGTCTCCCTCAGCCACTAGCAATCCATTTCTTGTTCATTGAAGGAACTAAAGAATAGATTAAAAGCCAGGCATGGTGGTGCACGCCTGTAATCCCAGCACTTGGGAGGCTGAGGCAGGAGAATCAGTGTGAGCTCAAGACCAGCCTGGGATACAAAAGTGAGCTCAAGGCCAGCCTGAACTTCATAGCAAGACCCTGTCTCCAAAAAAAAAAAAAAAAAGAATAGATTAAGAAAACTAGTTTGTTTTTTTTTTGTTTTGTTTTGTTTTGTTTTGTTTTGTTTTGTTTTGTTTTGTTTTGTTTTTTTTCAATCAAAAGTGTAGTGTAGGGGCCAGGGCAAGCAAGTGCAAGGTCCTGAGTTCAATTCCTGGTACTGCGAAAAGAAAACAGAAAAAAAAAAAAGTATAGTGTTTTAGTGCAAATAATCTGGCTATGCAGTAAAGTGTATCGATGATTTCAAATAATAATAATAATTTAAGGCCTAGAGATGTAGCTCAGGGCAGTGATTCTGGGTTAAATTTCCAGTGCCACAAAAACATTAATTAATCAATGAACTCATTAAAAACATGAACTTTATGCAGTTTACAGGTAAATGGTAACCTTGTATATCTTCATTTCTTCCGATACTGGATGTAGAAATTTTATATATAAAATCAGTATGGAGTTCTGCATCCATTCTGAAAGCTTCAGTGGCAATGTCCCATGGAAAATGAAGACACAGACTCATTTTGCCACAGCATATGAAGAAAACTGCCTCGCATCCGCTCCAAGAAGTTTTGAGGAGTGGCACCTGAAGTGCCACAGGTGTGGTGTGGGCATAAGCAAAAGTGGGGTGATAGTGGCTGTCCGACCGTGCTGCTTCTCTCCTCCCAGCTTCCAGCTTCTTTGCTTTTATCCTATCTGAGCAAGCAGCCATTATGCAGGCGGGAGGCTGAGAGATTCTTTCCATAATCAATAGCCATCTGTGAAGAATGACAATAGAGCCAAAAAGGACTCTGACCTATGCTACCAAAGAATTTTCCAGACTTGAGACTCTTTCTATGAAAAATGCCAGAATCTGAGAAATCCTAGCAACGCCTCCTTCTTAGTTTCAGGAAGAGAGTGCTGCCACCTACAGGGAGCATGTGGAACTGATATCTCTAAAAGTCATGGAGTCTCCTGGTCTCTCTTAGGGGGTCAGCAGCTAATGAGGAAAATGAGCAGCTGTAACAGCCAAAAGAGTGGAATAGAAGAACCATTTTCAATTCTTACACCCAATGTAGTCTGTGTCTTAACTATCCAGTATGGCAACCACCAACCACATGCTGTTACACATGTAAAATACTGCTAATATGGCTGAGAAAGTCTCTCACATTTAATAGTTTAGTTAGTTTAGATTACTTTTTAAGCAAGTGACATTTCTATACTTTAATTTTATATGTGAAAAGTGAATTTCAACCAAGGTTAAGAAGACCGTATTTTTTACGTTTTTTACACAGATTGCATTCCTTTGATCAGTTTGAACTTGGAATTACTACTGATCAATAAGCAAAAGACTATGGCTAGCATCCTTAATTTTCAGAATTGTAGTCAGAATAGTGTGGTCAATAAACCAATTACTTCCTATGTCTTTCTTTTCAAACTCTAAGTAGAATCTTGATTTTTTTTTTTAAGTGTATTTGGTATAGGGTGTCACTACACAGCTTGAACTCATAGTGATCCTCCTGTCTTCAGCCTCCCCAGAGCTGGGATTATAGGTGTGCACCACCATCCTGGTTTTGGTGGCTGGCTCAGTGCGTCCAGTGTCAGGGCCAGTTCAGCATGGGGTGGCAGGGATCTAACCCAGATCTTTGTGCTTGCCTGAACAGTGCTTATTCTGCTGAGCTATCTCGCCAGCCCAAATCTTGATTATTAACACAACACAAAAATTGTAAGATAATGCTCAATTTTGCATTTTCTAATTGTCATGAGCATCCACTAAATATTCCAAATGCTGTGAATACAGAAAGGAGCACCTTTGTTTTCTTAGTTCCATCAGTGATGGATTCTAAGGCTTATCAACCCTCAGAGAATGAATTTTCTTGGAGTTAATAAGCCATGTTACTATGAAAGAGAAGAATATTACACATTTTAGTTAATCATGCTTAAACTTTAATAGTGATATTTAGTCAGCCACTGAAAACTGAAATTGGGGGGCTTGCCAGGTAGCTCAGTTGATTAAAGCACATGATTTGGCAAAGTCTCTCACACATTGGGGACCACAGTTCAATCCCCTCTGTCACATGAAGCATGAGACCTGCCCTTATGGCAGCATCAGCTAGCGCCCCCCCCCCAAAAAAAAAGAGAGAGAAGAAAACCAAAATACACTCACAATAGTTGAGATGTCTGAACCTACTTTTTCAAATGGATGTGTAATTATACACATAAATCAAACATATCTAATGAAAATTGTATCTCAATTGAGATGTGCTGTAAGTGAAAAAACACACTGAATTTTAAAGCCTTAATGAAGAGCAAAAAGGTAATATAGCTCATTCATAGCTGTTTATATTGATCACAGGTTTAAACTATGATGCTTTACTTATGTCAAGCAAAATATAAGACTAATTTCATTGACTTAGTTTTATGTTTTTTGAGGTTATTAGAAAATTTGAGATGAGAAGCATAACTGGCATATTTATTACATGGTCCCTCTCTGACTTAAAGTGAAAAAGGGGCAGTCCTGAATCACCTGAAATTATATTTACATATGTCCTGTTTCATCCCAAGATTAATTTTAAAACCATGTAGCAGGCACTGGCATTAGTATAGGCTTATATAGTGTAACTTTTAGAAGGTACGATCTATCTTCAATGACCATCATCAAGACTGATACATATCTCAAAACGGCAAGAAATGATTTTGATGAGTGCAATTACACGGCCTATCACTGCTAATGAACTGTTAACAGGAATCACACACTTCCAAGAAATTCCACTCCGTGTGCTGCCCGTTTCATTGCCCCCGCCAGCGTCCAGCAGCGTCTGTCCTGCTGCGCGCTCTTTGCCTCCAGTCTGCACAGTAGCCCTCCCTGCTCGCTCCGCCTTCTCTACAGCACAGCACCAGGACTCCGAGCCCTACCAGCTGGCCCTTAGCTACCGCAGCACCCTTCCTCCCACATCCAAGCAAGACAGCTTCTAGTCTGCAAACCTCCTACCTCCTTTTTCCTGCTCTTCCCTAGTCTGCCTTCAACGTATTCTTCTATTACTCAACAGAAAAATTAAACAAGCCAGGCAGGCTTTTGAGCCAGCTGGTAGATCCCCACACACAGATAGAGTATCCAACCGTCCTGCTTTGTTTGCCCAGCACTGCCTCGGTTTTAGTACCGGAAGTCTCACTTTCCCCCTGGGAAACTCCAGACCCAGAAAAAGCAGGTACATCTGTCACCCTCCTTGCCAGCCTCACCTGTTAACAGCAAAGCAAGACAGGGGCTCCTTGCCCTCTGGGCTCCAGCACCTGTGCCGCCTGTGTTTCCCTCCATCCCTTTTCCCACTTACTGTCCTGCTCTTCCTCCCTTCCTGACTTGCTTGACTTCCGGTAACCTTCCTGCGCCCTTCCCTCCTCAGCCCCTCTCCCGTCTCCCAGGCAGGGATTAATTGTACTTAACATGTTGTATTCCAGTCCTCTGTTCCCTCTGCAAACCTCCCTTCAGCTGTGAGTTCTCGAAGTCTGGACTCTTGCTATTATAGTATTCTCATCACGTACTTGGTGAATTTGTGAATGAAGGCTCATTGGTGTGTCCTGGGAAAGCACTTGAGCGCTACGTAATCTCCTTGGCTTTCTTCCACCTCGTGCACCTTCTTCCTCGGTAACCAGTAACAAACAGTTCTTAGAACTGGATGTCTCTGCACTTGTCCAGCCAGAAAGAAGCCTCCTCCAGGAGCCCACTGAACACAATGGATGTAAGCACCTACCTGGCAAACACAAGGCTCTGAGTTCAATCCCCAGTACCAAACAGAAATAAATAATGCAAATGTATGACCCTAAGCCTTCACTCTGTAACCCCTAACATCACAGCACCCCCACACACACGCCCAGCCCTGGCTGGGGGAGAAACACACAAGTCATCCACATATGGAAAAGCAACAGCAGCAATACACCAAAGAAAACACATTTTCACTTTCCTATTCTAAGCAGGCTACTGATTTTTGCCTTCGAGCTTTGGAATGCCTCATTATGCAGCCAGTGTAAGAGGGAGAGAATCTGCCTTTGCCTCTGAGAAATCCAGCAAGGAGGAAGAAGATACAGAAATCTTGAAAGCAGCGCATCTCAAGTCACTTGGTGGGGACAGGTGCTCTCACAGTGATAAGTAATAAAGAGGATACAAAAGAATATCCCAGAGCCTTGCTTCTCCAGAAGCTACCATGGTGATAATTTGGAAATTACATAAGTATGGTTTATAAATACATAAGGATGTAAACTGTCTTCAGAAATAGAGAAAAATTCAAATATTCAGTGTATATTCTAACCCATTAATTTATATGTGTACATGATGCATTTTATACTCATTGGTTTTTAATATACTTTAAATAAATGACACGTGCATTTATATATTAAAATATCAGATTATTACTGGTAATTTTTCAAGACTAGTTATGTAAACAATGCTCCCTCCAAAGCCTGTTGCTATCGCTTATATCTGGGTGCTTCCCTAGAGCCTCTGTAGTCACGGGCAGGAACTTGGAAAGGTAACTGGCTTACAGGAGCATAGCTGACTCGGGGGTAGGAGGCAGGGCGTGACCTGCAGAGGCTGGTCCCTGCGGGCACGAGCTGGACAAGCGTAAATCTCTCTCAATGTCTCCCTCTTCCTCTGCCTCCAGTCTGCCACACCATAAGCACCTCACCCGCATGCCCCTACCCCCATCCTCCCACTCCCATCCCCCTCCTCCCCACCCACCCCCATCATTCACCCACACCACGATACCCTGCCTTGGAACCAGCCTACTCTAGACGGAAACATGAGCCAAAATGAACTTCATCTTCAGATTGCACATCTCAGGTATTGGATCTCGGCGAAGAAGAAAGTGATTAAGATACCTATGAAGTTGATCTAGAACTATCACCATTGTCACAGAGATATGGAAACTTATTCATGGGCATGGCATTTATAAATGACTAAGGCAAAAGAAATCAGTATGTAGCCTGCTTAGAAAAGGAGAGCGATTTTTTTGTTTTGTTTTTTTATTGGTTTAGTCATTGTTTCTGTTGGACTTTGTGTGTGGGTGTGCATGTGTTTGTGTGTGTGTGTGTGTCTGTATCTGTGTCTGTGTGTCTGTGTATGTGTGTTTCACATGAATCACACCCCACCCCCATAGAGATGGGGTGGGGGGTTTACTTTGCAGTGGCTAACCAAGACGATGGAAGAGTCATGTAATAGCAAGAACCTGGGATGCGAAGAGCAGCAGTCCACCACTTGGGCAGCCAGGCCAGACGTCCACAGCACTGACTGACAGCAGTAATCTGTAGTAGTAGCTCCACATGTGCCATGGCCCCATGCTGTGCATCAGGCCTTCAATGGGCGCTCTAAAAATACACAAACATCTTATTCAAGAAAGGCCTTTTTCTCCTAGCATAAGCCCATGTATGATAGCATGGATAAAGGGGTTGTAATAACCTTTTGATTTCTCAATCATTTAAGCTAAAATTATAGTCACTTCCTTATCTAAAAGAGATTTTAGAAGTGTTATCAATTTTGCTGCTCTTTGGAAACACATAAAAAATGTTGAAAGTCACCACAGCCTGGTTGCCATCTACAGGGACTGTGACTTCCCTGGTCTGGGACATTGCATAGGCACTGGGTTTTTCAAACTCCCCAGGCAGTTTGAATACATAGTGAAGATGAAGAACAGATGTATTTATAAACTAAGATCAATGATTTCAGTATCACCCATGACCTTATTAGAAATGAGGATTACTGTGAGCCTATGCCAGTTCCACTGAATCAGACATTGAGAGAGGAACCCACAGTTCATGTTTTAACATGCTCTCCAGGTGAGTCAGAGCCGTACTCAAGTTTGAGAACTGCAGACCAAATCCAGTTCCTTCATTGACAGGTAAATGAAATGCAGAAAAACTCATTAATTTGCTGAAGGTCATACAATTCATGAGTGGTGGATCTGTAAATAAAATGGTAATAGTAACTAACATTCATCATGGCCTCCTGCTGCAAAGGTGTTATTTTGCTTGGACTAAATCCTGTAACCACTGAAGAAGCACTAAAATGATGCATTCCATCATTATCATATTTTACAGACAAGGAAATGAGGCTATAGAAATTTCTTATGGCCCCAAAGCTAAGAAATAGAGACATAGGATTTGAATATAACATCAGTAAGGATGACAAGAGGAATGTAACCCAGCATCTGATCCTGTCTAAGAAAGAGTAGGTAAAGCCTAAATTTTCTATGCAAAGAATTAGGATTATGAATGGCAGAGTCAGTACTCTTTGCTGCACTCCATGGGAATAGATTTTTTTTTTTTTTAGTTAATGTGTTCCAAAGAAAAATGGTTTTTAAAAATAAGGATAAATGTTAAATATTAAAATGAACACCTAAGTGACAACCTCCAAGATATTGCTTGCTAGATATTTTTTTTTAATTTTTTGACCTACACTTCCATGTGTTCAATGATTAACAAGTGAAAAATTCACTGGAAGATGAGAAGAAATGCCTGAACATATGTGACCTCATTAGACTAGCACACAACATGCCCATAGTGAATAATGTTTGTATACCTTCCTGAAAGTAACATTCTTAACTGCAAATCTATCACACGTCTACACAAAATGAATTCCCATAAATATTTTCAAATATTCCATGACAGATCTTAGTTAGTTAGCTTGATATCTCTCAAGAGATTCAGCGAAAGCATAACTGATTCACTGATTACTTTCACAGCATGTTAACTAATAAGTGTTAACCAACTTCTATGGCACCTGAGGAAGAGATTGAAGTTTTGTACTTAGTTTTATTTGGTTCTCATCACAGCCAGAGGACAGGTGCATGCAGCATGTCCTCTCACACCGTGGGTATGAAGAAGGTACAGGAACTAACAAGTGGCCCAGGAGGATCCAGGGGAAGCTGGTCACAAGACGGTAGTAGGAAGCACACTAGAAAAGTAAGAACCTACCTGGGAATGTTACAATGGCCCTACCAGATTCTGCAAAGAGAACAAAACAAAGACGAGCCGAAACATTCTAACTGAAACAACAAAAACACTAAGAGGTAAGGCTCAGCCTCAGAGTGGAAGTAAGGAGAAAGAGGACAGGAGGGAACGGGTAAGCCTCAGTTGGACCTCAGACTTGGGAAGAAGGACACTCATTGGTGTGTCCCTGGGTACCTGTCTACTGCAGTGTCAGCCCTCTCTTCAGCACTCATTGCCCCTGACTGCAATGCTTTACTGGGTTGCCCTTGTGGAAACCAAAGAAAGGCAATGAGTTCTACCCCTAAACCCCACAGAGTGCAGCATGGCCACAGCCCACAGAGAAATAAGTAACTTATCAATGTTTAGTTCAGGAAGAGCTGAGAGCCCAAGATATCCCTGAAAAAGCTAACATCCTGGGAATGTGAACTTAAGAAAGGGTGGAGTCACATCTCACCTACATCTTCCATAATATCTGCGTCAGTTTCCTCAAACCCATGCGTGTGCAACTCAGATTGCTCAGAAAACTGAACAGATTGATCTGTAGCATAGATTTTGACAAGTTTAATCAAATATTTACCTACTTTATAACATTCTGAACACTACCACCCTTCTACAGCCTACATAGAAAAGTGCCTGAGGTGCCAATGCTGAGGATCAGAAAAGGATCAGAAGGGACACTAAGTGTCACTGAGGAAAGGCTCTTCTTTCTTGGGAAAGCCACTCGATACCCATCACCAAAAATGGTGGAAAATATCATCACAGGCTCTTGCCATTTTAATCGAAACTGACAGTGTGTTCCAAGATCTCCACCAGGCAGCTATCAGCCTTCTGCTGGTATTCTGCACCATGCTGTTCCACAGGCAGGAGGGCCAGGAAGACTAAGGACATACAAACACAGCTTCTATTATCTGCCCAACTGGAATACTAAAAAGAATCTAAATGCACTTCCTAATATGTTGGCAAGGCCATACAGTCTTACGCAAGGGAAATCACTGGAGTAGTCTGGTTTTATGTTTGGTTTTCTCACCACACAATAGATTTTGATGAATCTGTTGTGGTTGTTGTTATTGTTGCTGCTGCTGCTGCTGCTGCTACTATTACTCCAAAGTTTGTAGGAATTTTCATTTTAAATCATTGTGATAATAACAGCCTTGGGAAGAGATTAGCAGAGGTGGATTTTAATATCCAGCTCTGACGGGAAATCAGCATGTGACTTTAGGGAAGTTGTGGTCCACTTTCAGTGTGGGGTCTTCTGTACAGTGAGGAAGGGGGCAGGTGTGCTCAGGCGTTCCTTCCAGCATACCACATGCTCTGGTTCATCATTGTTGCTTCCCTAGAGTTATTACAGAATAGTTCACAAAGAACAAATCAGTTGAAAGCTATTAAATAAATGCATAGAGGCCCTACACCAATCAAGCAATTTATGCCTTAGCACCTAAGTTGCCATCTCTATCAAAAAACAAAGGAACTAGCCCATTTCACACAAATTCTTACTGAATTTTAGCACCTATGTGTCCCTAAAATATTTACTCTAAATGGCCAAGAAACAAAATCAAAAATATTTACAGGGCTGAGATCAGTGCAAGGTCCTGAGTTTGATTTCCAGTACAAAAGGGGAAAAAAAGCAGTTTTATGACACGAACATTCAAAAACCTAAAGGAGGGGCTTGTGATATATCTTGGAGATCTAAAGTGCCTGCTTAGGTAAGCTTAGGCAAAGCACAGGGACCATGGTTCAATCCCCAGCACCACATGCAGTGCCAGCCCGGGCCCCCAGGGTGGGCTGAGCTGGCCACACAACACACACACACACACACACACACACACACACACACAAGGATCTTGAAGCCCGCATAATTTTACATTCTATAAGCTACCCTACAGCTTCTAAACTACCTTGTCAAATGTCGTGCTACAACCCTAGAAGTGGCTCCTGCGTTTAGAAGCACATGCCCCACAGTCAGACAATTGCCTTGTTACAAGAAATGGATGAACTCATTCCTGGACGCTCCTGTTTCTGCCAAGCTGCCTGCGCCTCAGGTTACCACGCCACGGCTGCCTCTCTCTCTGTGCCTCCTGGGTTGCAGCATTTGCTTTCAGATGCGCAGCTTTCAGCTCTGTCTTAGCTGGGCCTGAAGAAACACATAAGCAGAGCACAAACAAGTATAGGATCCAAGTGAGAGGTCTGCTTCAGGGACAGCAGCGGCTCCCTCAGGGTTCATGGGCAAGGAGTACGCATGCGCCCGCTCTTGGAGCGCTTTCCTCGGAGCCTTGATTCTAGGTCAGCCTCCACGGTTGAAGGCCACGCCCATTCAGTCAGCCTGGGGGCTGTGCTTCTCCTCTGACTCTCAGGGTCTCGCCTTCTGACCATTTGGGGCATAGGAGAGGAAGATGGGAAGGAGGACCAGAGACAAGAGAGATGGAAACTTTTTAATACGCCCTTAAAAGCCTCTTTATAGAGATGAGTAATAAAACGATTGGGGCCAGCAAACATATTCAACCTTTCCACATTTTCTCTAAACAGTTATAAAACCGAGAGTCTTGTAAGGTCAGAGTTAAAGTAATACGGCCTTGTTTTTGAATTTTAAATGCTTTTTAATGGAACATTAAAATAGCCTTGGTACTAGTAAAAGGTGTGTGCAGAGTTTTGATTTGATTCAGGAGAGGGATGACAGAACCCAGCAAGGAAGGTCAGACAGGTCACCTCAATGCCAAGTCAAGATGTTCAGGACCAGGCCCTTCCCTGACTTCCACACACATTTTTGTCTTCATCCAATCAAATTATGATGTGTTATATTATCATTTGTGTTAACCAATTATAATTCAGTATTGAACTCATTCAAAACACATTAACTGAATGCCTACTAGGTGCCACATACAGTCCTATGAGAATACAGAATTGGACAAAATGAAGAACCCTGGACCTCAAAGAGCTTATATTCTAGTGTAAGGAGCCAGACATACACGCAAGTGAAATATAGTGTATAAGACTGTGACAGTGGGAGAGAAATAAAGTAAAATAGGAAATAAAGTGGATCTGAGCAGGAGAAAGACGGAAAGCACTGGAATTTTAAAGTGTGTGGTCAGAGAAGGCTTGGCCAAGGTGAAATTTTAATAAGCACCTGAAGCAAATAAAGTTGCAAGTGCGCCATGCATTTGGGCAGATGGTAGATGTGAGAGGTCTGGATGCGAGGCAGGTTAAGGGCATCCAAGGAGCAGCAAGGAGGCCAGCGGCAGAAGGAGGATGAGTCAGCAAAAAGTCACAGAGGTCCGGATGGGGCCCTGGGCTTGGTTTTTACAGAGCAGTTTTTGAGGTGACTGGGAGCATTGAAACAGTCATAACAACATCTGATTTTTTTTTTTTCCTTTTTGCAGTTCTGAGGATTACAGGTCAAGGTCATCATATTGAGTTGTATCTCTCGTCCTTTTTTATCTTTTATTCTGAGATAAAGTCTTGCTGAGTTACTAAAATGCCTTAGCTGGGCTCCAACTTGCAACCCTCCTGCCTCTGAGAGTGCTAGGATTGCAGCCCTCTGCCACCATACCTCACTTGATTTTCATTCTTAAGGGACAAAAGGTCAGAGCTAACTGCTTATGGGCAGGAAAGGCAGGCACAGAGGACCAGTTCTGAGGTGATGACTGTGTCCCAGGCAACAAATTATTGTAGCTAGCATGAAAATGGTGAGGATAGCAGTGATAGGGAAGGGCTGAAATCCAGATGTGTTTTATCATAAAGCAAATAGGATTCTTTGTTGCTTAGATGAACAGTACAGAATAGAGGAGTCAAGACTCACCCCACAGGCCTGAGACCTGGAGGGAAGGGTCTGTGGCCAAACAAGATGGGACTGACTGCAATGAGAAAGCTTAAAGGAAGATTAGGAATTTATTTTTAGAAATGTGAAGTGTAGGACCAGTGAGATGGCTCAGCGGATTAAGTGCCTGCTTAGTCAAGCACAGGAACCAAGGTTTGATCCCTGGCACCACGTGCTGCACCAGCCCCACCCCCTAGGCACACTGAGATGGCCAATGAGTCTGGGTGTAGTGGTGCACATCTGTCATCTCAGAATAAAAAGGAAAAGAGGAGTGGGAGGTGTGACAAGGCTATTAGACACCCAGTTGTAGAAGGCAACATGGCATTTGGATGGGCAGTTCAGATTTCCAAGGGAGAAGAGTGACAGATGGTGTTTGAAGCCATGATACTGGAAGTGAGTGAGACAAAAGGGAGAAGTCCCAGGGCCAAACCCTGGGGAGTGCCAGCTTTGCAGGCGGATGGATAAAGGAGTGATGAGTCAAGGAGCCCAAGAAGGTGCCCCTGGAGAGGAAGGCAAAGTGCACAGGTACGCAGGGCTCAGGAAGGCAGACAGGACCAACCGTGGCTCACGGGTCAGAGGAGAAAAAGGCGAAAAGCTGACGTCAGGTTTAGCCATCGCCCAGGTAAAGTCAGCAAAGCCTGCTTTAGTGGCCCCCAGCCTCGGTAAAAGAAATCAGTTAGGTTTTGGCTACATAATTAGACATGGAGGTATCATCTTCAGCTGCCTTTCATTTCATAAATCTCATTTTGTACACCAAGGCTGGGCAGAATAAGCACTCTTTTAGTCTGTCCCTTGTCAAGCAAAATGATACAGAGCAGGTAGATTTTTATGTTCTTTCCCGTGACAGTGCCAATAACACCTCTTATCTAATACTAATAATGGAAGGCTTAAGTTCATGTGAGAGGCAGAGATTTTTCACTTTCTAGACTTAGGCAATTACAGGAAACTCTTCTCTTAATTAAAAAATAATTTTTTGTTTCTTTCCCAAGGCATAACTCTAATGCGAGAATGTGTCTTTCCATTGACTATCTTGATTTGCATTTTTATTCTCCATTTACTTTCTCCTTCCCAAATGCTTCCTCCTGTGTCTCCCTCTCTCCTCCCCTCAAAGCCTCCATGCACGACCCCAGCCTCTCTCAGCGCTGGCATAATGGATTTAACCTGAGCAGAACTTCCTGCTCATCCCCACAGCCACAGACTGGCATCAGTGACAGAAAATAATGGATTCTTAGGACAGGCCAGCAAGACAGAAGGCAATGAGAGAGGAACCGCAAGGAAGGGTCCGAGGAAAAGAAAGAAGCTGCAGGTGGGGAGCCTTAACCATGGATTTTTGTGATTTTTCACATAAACAGATTACATGAGACACTGCAGAACCTAGACATTTCATATTGAGAATGTCGATCAAACTTTTACCTAGATAATGTTACATGTTTAACATGCCAACAACACTAGCAGTTATCTATACAGTCAAGCTGGTGGCATTTCTTGGGAACAAGCCCATTAGGGGACAAAGGACAGAAGTCTAAGAGCTGAACGCAAGGGAGTGTCAGCTTAGCATAATGATGGAAATAAATAAACACATAAACAATCTTGAGAAAAGCTTCCTATTTGAATAAATTTTTCAAACTGATTTATATATATACAACTTTTATATAATGTAATTTTTATATAAATATAAACGTCATCAATATATGATGTACACAAATCACCTAATTTTCAGTAGTCAACAGGACAAACCACAATGACAGCAATGTGCAGAACTCTAACAGAATATTATAATCCTAACCTAAAGCACATTAACAATCACAGAAGCACATAATTAGTGGCTGTGTTACTAGTACAGTGTGTTAAAAAGCTGCAACTTTATTATCTATAATTTATTCACTGTGGTGAGTCTTAGAATCTGATCAGCCAACAAAATGCACTGGCGGTTCTGCAATAGCTTTGAAGACACTAGTGTTCTTGGCTCTCTTCAAAGAGTCAGGACAAAGCATAAGGGACACACTCTAATGCCATGAGATGAATTATCAGCTCATCAATCCTACAGGGATCTGGTGGCTCAAGAAAATGCCAGCTCTAGAGAGGCGTTTTCCCCAACAACATCCTTTAAAGGAAACAAAGCAGAAAAAGCAGGAGAAATGATCACCTCACAGCCTACAACCCCCAGGAAATTTTCTGAATATAGACATTTTCAAGAAAAAGATGTCAAAGCCTTAAGAGAAAAATGTTGAGAAATTGTAAAAATAAGTGCTACATGTTGATAGTAACATTTTTAATAGCATTAAAATGTTAAATTAATACTCTTAAAATGTTTCCATGATGGTGAATTTAAAGGCTTGAAGAGAGAACAAAGAGAATATTCTCTTTTTCCTACATCTTTGCAATTTGAGATGATAATTTTTTGAAACAATAATTTTTATTACCCTGGTGAAAAGATTTGCAGGAAATAATAAAAACGCACATAGGCAACATGTGGTAATATTATAAATTTCTAAGGAAACAACTTCAACATTGATATTAAGCTTATACTCAAAATTTAGAAGTAACCTATAAGAAAACAATATTAAGAAATAACACAAAAAAGGAGGAAATAATGCAATCGAAAAGTGCCATTCACTGCATATGCTCCCTACATCTGAAATCGATATTAACAACAAATCTCATGGTGTTTCTGCTTCGCTATTGCTCATTTTTCTTTATTCCCCCAGAATATGAGTAAGATTTTTGTTATTTTTTTTAAAGACTACATTGTGAACCAGCCTCGAAAGAGGTTTAATTCCTAGTAACACCCAGCCCATGGCACTTACTACTAATAGGCTGTGACTGCTTTTAGCAAATCTGGTAGCTGCTAAAAGCCACTGTTGTTGTATCCCTACATGACCAGAATTTAGGCCAGAGTGCTATTATGTCTCCTCTACCAAAGCTGTGTCTACAGAATTTGCCAACCAAAATACAGAACCAAATCCACCATCTAAATCTATAGAGACAGAATTCTTAGAGCAAGGTCACTGTGAAGAAACATGGCTCTCTTAATGCATAATAATTGCTTCCACTTAAAATATTTTGGTAAAGTATCTTCCCATTATATGTGGCTGCTAGCCCTGAACCATATAAAGTGGTTTAGAAAATGAAATTTTATTAGCATTATTTATCTTCTTTTGTGAGTGCCTTACCAACTGGCAATATAGTGTTGGAAAATATTGTGGACCAAGTTATATCTTTGTCTCATATCATCTTTTGTGTTTATGTACGGTGTTTGTTCTGCGAAAACTGAAAATACTTTGTTTAAATTGGATCCCATTATACCACTTAAGCAAAACTTACCAGGTAAGATTCTTGGTTTGACTATTAACTCTTTCTGTTTGGCTTTGTTTGGCCTAGTTTTTTTCCTTAATTTACAGTTCCACGCAAATAGCCTGTCCTTTCAAAAAGTACATTCGATCAATATGCTCGACATTCAGAGTCCACAAGAATCATCCTCTGCAACCATTTCCCAGGACTTTCATTCTCATTTCCATTAGACACATTCTATGATTGCAAATGGGATTATTATAAAGAAGTGACTAAGGAAAAATGAGGAGAGAAATACCCACAAGCAGCAACATTAAAATATTTTTTTGCTCTCAGACAATGAATGAATTATCCAAATCTAGAATTATGAATCAGGGCCAGTGAGATAGCTCAGCGGACTAAGTGCCTACTTAGGGAAGCAAGGGACCAGGATTAGATCCCTGGCACCACACACCATGCCAGCCCTATCCCTGGGTATGCTGAGCCAGTCAGCCTATGCCTATAATCCCAGCACTGGGGAGGCTGAAAACAGGAGGATCACTGCAAGTCTGAGCCATATAATGAGACCCTATGCCAAACACATTTTTAAAAAATAGAATTATGAATCAAGTAAATGCAACAGTGGACAAATGAGCATGTACCAGCCCCCATTTCACAGATGTGGCCCTAAGGACATTAGTGTCACCTATATTTGGTAAGCTGGTCCAAGTTCATATGGGAAAGTCAAATTTATCAAAGACAGAACGTACTAATGCTGACACCTGATCATCATAGTTCCTTAAATATCTCCATGTCTACAGAATGCCATTCTGAGGGTCCAAAGTCCTGTTCGCGACACATATTATTAAAATTTCAGTTCTCCAAGACTATCTGTTTTTACTGCATTTCGTATGAAAGCAATTTTTTCTCTACTTGGGTTAGTTTTCTAAGCTTCTCTACAAATAACCCTTCAGCTCCTAGAACAAAAGCTTACAGAGGCAGGATGAATAGTCTGAACTCTGACTTTTGCTTTCCAGTTGACAAAATGCAGATTTTATTTTTGTTTCTGTTTGAATTATAGTCGTAAAATTAAGCCTGATTTCAAGAACAAAGCTTACCTGATTGCCAATGACTTTTCAAATCCCATATCTTCAGAAATTGCACATTTGATGGCAAAACAAAACCTATCTGAAAACACGTTGTTTTAAAATTAACATTCAAAGATTCTTCTACTTCAAAAAAAAAAAATAATAATAAGATGATCATGTTTGTACTGAAAAAGAAAGCCACTTCTGAAAGTGTGGCAAAATTGTACTTGGTCATATAAAAGTTCTTATTAGAAACCTACAAAATATTCTTCATCATACATATCCCACTGGTCCTGAAAGAAAGCTACACAAGTTTTTTCTTAAAATATCTAGAGAAGAAATAGCAATCTCTACCTAGGACACTGAAGGCTTGTTGTTCATTGGTATTATGAGAGGACATTGACCCAAATTTGGAAAAAGACAAACACCACCTCTCTTTCTCACTGGCTATCTTGTGTACCTTACAAATTACTAGCCACCAATTTTCTCAGCCAATGTCCAAATTGCTATTGCTTCGAACAATTTATGTAACTTTTGCTTTCTGGAAAACTTTTGGCATAGGAAAAAAACGTACTCACAAATGTTTTAAAAAATTGAGCTCCTAATAAATGTAGATGTAAATAGTTAGTTTCCATCAATAATTAACTACATAAAGCCCTTGGATCTACATTTTAAAAAGCATTAAAAAGTATCTGCAAAACTAAGCATAAGTTTACATAACTCAATATCAAACATATCTTAAGTATCTTTCCTTGATAAGACCCATTTGGTCTCATATTTCTCACTCATTCTTTCTATATTTAAGAAGCTGTTACAGTTTGGGTCCCAAATATCCTTCAGCAGCCCATATTCTAAAGGTTGGGTCCCCACTGCAGCACTAGTGAAAGATGGTGGTACTTTTTTTTTTTTTTTTGAACTAGTGATTGTGCTTAGGTCCTTACATTTGCCAGGCAAGCACTTATTCTACTGAGCTATCTCCCCAGCCCCGATGGTGGTACCTTTTGTAGGTGGGACCTAGTGGATGGATGCTAGATTGTCGGGGACCCACCTCTGAAGGCAATATTGGGACCCCAGTCCTTTCCTATTCTTTTGCTTTCTGGTTGCCCCAAGATGCATAGAGCCCCTCTCCCACACACTTTTGTCATGGTATATTGTGTTATCACAGTCCCAAGCGATTATGGGCTGAAACCATGACCCAAAAGAAAACTTCCCACCTTTAAACTGATTTATCTCAGACACCTGTCAAAAGTGATGGAAATCTAACTGACAAGGCAGCCCTTCCATACAACGTTTTGCTTACATCCTACTCCATACTATGTGTTAAATGTTCTGATGGATCACATTTATCATGGCACCATAAGATTTTATATAGAATCATCTTGCTCATTAATGACTTGGGGTCTCAAGAACCTCTTCCTTGATGAGATTGTCAGTTCTGTGTTGAACTGGTTCTATTCAGCATTTCTCTGTCCCTGTGGTATTAATATGGTCACAGTGGCACAGCCCAAAAACGCCCTCTGAATGTCTTCTGATTGCTTCTCATACCTGGTGCCTAAGGTCATGTTTGCTTGCCTCCAGAGTTACACAGCAGCCCAGGGCCACACAGCTGGGCCTCATGTTGCCATGCAGAATTTCAGTGTTGTAAGAAGCTGTTGTGAATTCTTCACAGAAGAAAAGTACCGTGTGTCCTTAGGACAGACACATGAAAATTAGTTACTACTATCTCTAAAGCTTGCCCAGTGCCTAGTAAATGTAAATGCTGCCATCCAACTACAAGTGATTTGCCAGTGCACTTTGAGAAGCAATGTGTGCATCTCCCACTTTCTTGCTTGAAAGAAAATGACTAGCTCCTGATGGTTGCCTTCACCTATTCCATAAGCTTTCCTCATCTTTTCCTGAAAGCAATTGCCCAAGTACTTGGGAGGAGGGTCTTCTTTTCACAGTGGCTGAGCCTGTGGTATCCCTACTGTATAGCACCTAGTCCTCGCCTGTTCTCCATGTTCATCATGCACATTGGTTTAGTGATGTGTAGCTCTTGCTAGACCGTATATTACTTCAGCAATGTGCACTTCTTATGCACCCATCTTTAGCACTCTGCTTGGCATACAATAATTACATTGCCAATGTCCGTTGAATATGTAAATGGGACCATCAACTTCGCAGGGCACAAGGTTACATTAAATATTAAGACAAAGTTAGATGTAATCCTATGCCTGCATATATTACAGAAATTTAAGAGTTCCAAACATATTATCTAGAGTTCAAAATATTTGGAAAGTTCAACTCTTATAGTAACACACATATTATTTGCTCTTTACAGCTCAAATTTATTTTCTTAAAATTATTTTCTATCTAGCACGTTAACCATACTGGAGCAGTCTGCTAAGTGTTAAACTGGGAAAGTTGTGGAATGACAGGCATTACCTTTTCCTCTCTGGTAATAGCGCATAACAGCATAACTTCTTTTTCCTATGAGTATCTTGGTACATGTCTTCTAAGATAATCATATTCTGATGTTCACTGGAGCATTACTTACATTAGCAAAATATTGGAACCAACCAAAATGCCCTCCCATAGACAGATTGCTTCTGTGAATTATGGTACGTCTGCACAAAGAAATACGCTGTGCAGAACAAAAAGACTAGAGTGGGTCAAACTATTTTTCTATAGAAATTGTTCTAAGGTATGTTATTAAGTGAGAAAGAACGGTACAAAATAGCATACTTCTAGATGTGTCTTTTTAAAGTATATATCAAGGATATACTGTGTATGCACTGACAATTTTAAAGAGCAATAGACAGAAGTATGACTCTGAGAGGCAGTCTGTGGCCTGGAAAATACTTTCTGTACCATTTAAATTTTGCTTTTACTCTCTGTGGGCATTGCTTTTTTCAATAAAAAATAGTCTTGCCAGTTCATAGTTGTACAAAAGGACAGAGAGTGACAAGGGCTGATGCAGATGAAGAGAAATTGGAACCCTCAGCTATTGTGCATAGGAATGTGAAATTGTTCAGCCACTTGGCATTTCTTCCAAATATTAAATGTAGCATGGCCATGAGTCAACGACTCCACTCCCACATATATATCTAAGGGAATCAAAAAGACTTCTCCAAATACAGCTTCTTTAAGAACAATGAAACATCTATCTCTGACAAAACAAAACAAAAAAGGTGGATGTAAATAAAAGATCATTTTGCAGTGGGAAAAGCATAAATATATATATATATGTATATATATATACATATATATATAATAGGATAGATATATAGCTACTTTCTCTTAGCTCAATGAAAAGAAAGGTTGATACTAATATTATTTAGACAAGATATCATATCTGTATCTTGTCTTCTGAATAACTACTATGAAGACAACAATATGCTTTGTATTATTGTAGCTGTCCTGCTAGCCTGTTCTGAATCTGTTTCATTGCTATTTTATCTTTTTTTCATTAAATAAGTAAAAATTTCTTTAAAAACCATATCCACATAAAAACCTGCATGCAAGCAGTCAGAGCAGCATTGCTCGTAACTGTTAAAAAGTGGAAACTCAAATATTTTCTGACTCATGAAGGTAAACAGAAAATATGATAAAAATAAAAAATGAAGTAGTGATATACACTACAAGAGGAACAACCTTGGAAACCATAATCTGAGTGAAAGAAGAGAGATATAAAAGTCCACAAACTATATTGCTCCATTTATATTAAGTGTTCCACACTGAACTCCATAGCTACAAGAAGCTGAGAATGTTCTAGAATCAGACTGTCGTAATGGCTCCACAACTCATACCTGTGTAAAAACTACTGAAGTATATATATTAAAGAGGGAATTTTGCATCCTCATGTGAAATTCATCTCAATGGCACTGCCCGCAATAGTCTTTGACATGCCGGGCGCACATGGTCACATCCAATCGTCACACGGAGTCCCAGAGAAAAGGCAGATGTGAAGACAGCAAATGAGGTGATGGGAATAGCAAAAGCCAGAAAAGTAAAACAGCGATCGCTTAAAATTCACATGTGGCTGTTGGCATGAATAGCGGTCTGGGTATTTACCTCTCTGAAATATTTCTGTAGTAAGAAAGCATTCTATTCAGAGTCCACCTCCCACGACCCACCTGCCTACTCAATGATTCATTCATTAAAAGCTCCTCAGTGTCACCCAGAATATATCCGTGATGGATTCACAGAGTCGCCTAGCGTTCCCTGTGCACCCAAGCCTAAGCACGTTCAGGGCACAAAATGTTCTGTCCATTCCTTTTCCCATTTAAACACAACTAAATGACTAAAAGGAAAGAGGATTTTAGCCTTTTGTCTGCATTTGAAAAACATTCAGTGAAAAAAAAAAACTCATACATACTGCCTCTCACATGCGACAAGATCAATGTGTAGGCTAATCGAAGAATTCAAAGCCCCTGTAAGAAAATGAGTAACCACTGAGTTAGCAAGTTATGTACTCTGATTCTTTTAAATTCCACACCCATTTTAAGTGCATTTTATAGATAAAGGGTCGAAGGCAGGGAAAAGCCTGCCAACATCACGTGATTGGTAATGATGCAGTGTGGGAAGGAACCAAACACCAGGCTTCTTGCTCTTAGCCATATCCAAGTTTGTTATATAAGAAATGTTTGTGTTTCTCTCTCTCTCTCTCTCTCTCTCTCTCTCTCTCTCTCTCTCTCTCTGTCTTCTCTCTCTGTCTCTCTCTGTCTCTGTCTCTCTTTCTCTGTCTCTCAATCTCTCTCTCTGTCTCTCTCTCTGTCTCTCTCTGTCTCTCTCTGTCTCTCTCTGTTTCTCTCTGTCCCTCTCTCTGCCTCTCTCTCTCTCTCTCTCTCTCTCTGTCTGTCTCTCTCCAGGATCTCACTATGCAGCTCAGACTCATACAGATCATCCTGTTTTCAGCCCCACCAGTGCTGGAATGACAGGCATACATCACCATGCCCAGTTTCAATGGCCGACTCAGCATTTCTAGGGGTGCTGGGGATCAAACTCTGGGTCCCTGTGCTTGCCTAAGCAGGTGCTTACTCCACTGAGCTATCTCACTGGCCCTCTCATAACATTTTTGACCGAAGTAAAAGTTACAGTTGATATAATCTCCATAACTGGTACCTTTCATCACCTTATACTTGCACAATAAACTTGAGAGGGAATCATCTTTGTGCTTCATAGAGCACTTTAGTTTCTTCCACCACATCAAATATCACAATCAGAGCAACTAAAGTAATGAACAATATTGTAACACAGATCTGCTCTCTGTATGTCCTTGCAAAATAAACTTGACTTGGCATTAAAATATGTAACATTTATTCTGAAACATGAAAATATTCATAAACATTTTTAAAAATTGTTGAAACCCCGTACTGTTGTCAAAGGATCATTTTTTGTTTTGGTTGGTTAGTTGGTTGGTAGTTGGTTGGGCAGTCTTTCTGAGGCAAGGTCTCACTCTGGTTCAAGCCAGCCTTGAGCCCACAATGTAGCTCAGACTGCACTCTAACTCACAGCAATTCTTCTACCTTAGCATCTCAGGTGCTGGGATAACAGGCATGTGCCACAACACTCTGCTATCATGATGATAACTTAGTCTTTTTTCATTAATTGTGTATGGAATTATATAAACTGTACAAACTTCAAATGAAAGAAAACATTTCAATCAATCAAATATTGTTTCAATATACTCCTCTAAGACAAGAAGGGAAACTCATTGTTCTTTTTACATAGTATGATATACCTTTCCCTGAATTTAACAATATTTTACTGGAGCAATATGACTCTAGCTAGTAAGACATCAGTAAAAATATTGATGCAATCCCTAGTACTTTAAGTGGGAGTTGGGTGGTAGAAGAGAGAATAAAAGACAAGAACAGAAATGAAAGGAAGGGAAAGGGAGGGGCCAGAAGGGAAGAGGAGGGGAAGGGAGTAAAGATGGGAGGGGAGGGGAGTAGAGGGGAGGGGAGAGGAGGTGAA
>PVJA010012496.1:29155-51932 GCA_004027025.1 Myocastor coypus | reverse complement strand
ATTGACCTTGAAGGGCTAGGGCCAAAATATTGGCTATCCTTATAGCCCTTCTTTTTCTCCAATTGTCGGTCTGTTAACTTACATTCTCAACCCTCCAGCAGAAAAGCTTTGTGATACTATTATTCTATAACATAGGTACTGGGCTTATCATCACTGGCTTTCTGAGTATCAAATACCTTTGACTTAGCTTGTAAATGATGCCAAATACCTTGAATGAAGAAAAGTGCTCAGGACCAAGGTCATCAAACAATTATTTTGTTTGTTTTCCTGCTGCAGTTTTGCTCCCTTGTCAGGTCACAGACATTAGAATTCATCCTCCTGAAGACAGGAAATAGAACTTTAAAATTATTTTTCTAATTGTGGCGTCATTCTGCACAAAAGGTGATCACATGTTCTTGACCCTACCTTGTCTGATAGGAGACCAAGAGGTTCCGACTCCAGGAGAGGCTTGATCTATTCTGGAGGAAGGAATTCCACATAGCGAGTCCAAATAAAATCTGAGCACACTGGCCTTCTGGATGTCCTGAAATTTTATTTATTTTTAATTGTTGCCCTAACACATGTCTACTAGTGTTAGGCCAACTTTTTTTGGCCAAGTCATATTTTTACAGCTTTCTTTTCATGAAATCTAGATGTAAAAATTGAGGATTTTCTGTAAGGTTGAGAATCTGAAGTTACCGAAGATAAATTTTTAAAAAATTCTGTCTTTGTTTTGTTTTGTTAACCTACCTTTTATCTAAAAGTGTTCTTAAGGACACGGAAAAATATAACTTCCATTGAACTCTCAGATACAAAACTTTTTAATAGAGAAAATTTATATAATTAACATTCAAAACTCATAATCGATAATGAAAACTGACAGAAAATATATAAAAATAGAAACAGAGAAAGTGAAATTTTAAGGAAATTTCTTTACAATAAATTTAAAAAGTAGAGCTTTTATTTCCATAAACAGTAGAGTTAGAGTAAATAAAGAAAAGATGTGACCCATCAGTCCTTCAGATAGAAGAGAAAACAATATAAACAAAATATAGGGACAAAGTTAGGATCAACTACAGGCAGAAAATGATTCTCAGGGGAAAAACATAGAATGGAAAGAGAAAGTTAAAACAGCCGTACATATATGAGAGGTATGGACTCATATCTCAGTAAAAAGAAAAGGATTGGATAGAAAGCAAAGGGGAGGGGAAGGGAAGGAAGGAAAGGGGAGGGAAAGAGGGAAGAAAAGAGGTAGGAAGGAAGAAAAGGAAGGAGCAAAGAAAGAAGAAAAAGAGAGAAGAAAGAAGGCACAGCCCACAAATACTACTCTTGTGGCCAGTATACATTAAGTTATACCACCTATCAGCAATTAAAACCCAATAAAGCAAATACACTTTGGCACACTGGCAAATGTACTTGGTAGTGTTTTCTGGTTGACCTCAAGACAGAAGACACTATAATGCCTGGAATAAACTGAAGGACTCCATGGGGGAAATGTTAGAAATGGCAGTGTTAGTGAGCTGCGAGAGCAGCCTGTCATGGGTATGATGTGCAGGTTCCACGCAAAGTGGGTGGGGTTTTTGAGACAGAGCTTCACTATGCAATTCAGGTTGGCCTTGCACTCACTTTTGTAGCCCCCAAGATCATTTTTCTCCTCTTCCTCCTCCTCCTTCTTCCTCTTCCTCTTCCTCTTCCTCTTTTCACTGATGCTTTTATTTCTTGAAGATTCAAGTCTTTATAAGTTATTGAATCCCTTCAAGCTCAAATGATTTGTGTGTATAACTGTTAAAAATAAAATTCTTTGGGTAACAATCACAAAAAGTTTTTTAACCTAAAATTTTCTTTACTTGTACATTCAGTGCTGTAAAAGTGCTGTTATAGATTTTTTTAGGCTGAGATTTATTTATTTTTAAATATTCTTTTAAATTTTTATTTAATTTGATACAGGGTCTCACTAAGAAGCTCAGTCTCATAGTGATCCTCCTGTCTCAGCCTCCCCAGTGCTGGGATTACAGGCACGTGCCACCATGTCCAGTTTCAGTGGCTGGCACAGTCCATGCCTGGATTTCCATGGCCCACATGGCATGCAATACCAGGAATCAAACCCAGGTCCTTATGCTTGTTAGGCAGGAACTTAGGTTGCTGAGTTATCTCCCCAGTCCCCTAAGATTTATTTTTAGTAGTATTTTAGAAATATTGTTCCATGATCTTTTGCTCTCATTTGTCTAATAAATTAGATTTCAACCAAGACTTTTAACAAAAAATGCTTCCAATAACTTGACTGAAAAAACCCAAATATGCTTCCAGCATCCAAATGATAATCCTTGATTTTCTGTTTATCCTGTTTATAGTTCACTGATTTTATTCGTTCTCAAAATATTTGGCTTGAATATGCTTCCAGTAATTTAACTATTGTAAGTTGTTTCCTTTTCAGTTACCTTATTTAGAGTTCATTGTGTTGATTGAATCTCTAAATATTTGCCATGTACCACTTTGGAAAAGAAATTCACAATAATTTTCAATCTCTTTTTATGTTCCTCTGCCTTCTACGTCTTTTGTTCACAGCTTTCCAGAGCAGATGATTTACCTTGACCCATCATAGGTAATGTCTCCCTCATTTGTCTGTGCTCAAGTCCATGAGGAAATTACTTATTCTATAATTATTATATTTTAAATACATCTCTTTATTTTTAATTTTGTAGTGAGATATTTTATCATTTTCCTCAAAATTAGTACATTTTTATCTTACTGAATATAGCAATAGTAATTATCCTAATCTGTTTCTGAAACTTAACATTATTTGTCCCAATTTTTATTTTATTATTATTATTTTTTTTTGTCTTTTTGAGATAGGGTCTCACTGTGTAGTTCAGGCTGGCCTTGAGCTCACTTTTGTAGGCCTTGAGCTCACTTTTGTAGCCCAGGCTGGTCTCGAACTCGCACTGATCCTCCTGCCTCAGCCTCCCGAGTGCTGGGATTACAGGCGTGTGCCACCATGCCCGGCTTTGTCCCGATTTTTATATTTATGTGTTTATTAATTCTAACTTTTAACATAAACATAGAGTTCTCCCATTCTACATTCTTCACAAGGCCTCTCATTCCTTTAGGAGTTTTGATTTCTAGACATTTTTCTTGGTTGCATTCAAGCTACAAATATACTGCGCTACATAGCTAGTTAAAATTGCAAATGCATTAGAAGAACAGTATTTGCTCAATAAATGTGAAAATGGAAGGTAAGAAAGACAAGCCATGAAAAATGAAAGATAAATGGCTTTCAAACCTTTAGAAAATATAGCTAGTTTCATCATGAGAAAATAAAGAAAAGGACCGGGGAGATAACTGGTCCTCTCAGAGGCATAAGCACCTGCCTGGAAAATACAAGGTCCTGCATTCAAATTTGGGTGCCACAAGAAAACAAAAGAGTTATGACCTGCTACACCAAGATCTTCAGTCTTATACCATACAGTCTTTATTTACCAATGGAGAATATTAGTTGTTCTTGGAGGGAATATATTTTGGGGACAAAAGGACTTAGAAGATAAGGAATAGTGATATTACTGGTCTAAAATTAGTGGTCAGATGTATGAAATGAAAAAAAAAGGCTGATACCTCACACACTTTTGAATATCATTCCAGGGCAAAGAGCTGTTTATAATGATGTGAGTTTAAAACTTACAGAAGTCCTATGCATTTCTACAAAGTACTTAGAGAATGATATTCAAATTATATACTAGGTATCTAGCTATCTGCTGAATAAATAGAAGTGAGTAATTTGTTTCTGCTTTATCAGGAGCTATACACGATTTTCAGTATGCCATTCACCATGTGAACTCCACAGGAAGAAGCTGAGATACCAACAAAATAATCTCTGTCAGGATATTACTTCCTCTTAGCAAAAACATTTGAGCATTTCATTGTAACTTCTCATATATCTATATCTACTTAAAACTGCAAACAATACATATAGATTTAAAGCTTTCATTTTCTTATATAAGAGTTTCACAGCTGTATAAGGACAATACATTCCAGGTCACATACTATAAGGAATCACAGCATTCATATTGTAAGCAATATTTATCCATTGATCTATCATTTATCTATCTAAAACATTAGATCTACCAGGAGTGAGAATGACTGGCTTTCCATGATAAAAGATAAATATTAATTGCATTTATTTAAAAAAGCCCTAGGGAAATAGGTATTTTAGCATATCACTAGCAGGTATGCAAATCAGTAAAATTATTGAAAATAAACATGTAGATGTTTAAAATATGCATATTATTTTATAACTGAGAACTCAAAATAGAAACAGAAATGATACTTATCTAATATTTATTTATTTGCTTATTTTAAAAATATTTTTAAATTTATTTTTCTTAAACCTCATATATATGTTTGTGTTATGGCTGGCTCAGCCCGCCCTGGGGTGGGGGTGTGCAGCATGTGGTGCCAGGGATCAACGAGCGGTCACAACACTTGCCTTAACTTTCCTCTGCAGGCTCTTTAGACCACTGAGCCATCTTATCTAATATTTACTGAGTGAACTAAAGTGTCTCATTG
Source organism: Myocastor coypus (assembly GCA_004027025.1). NCBI lineage: Eukaryota > Metazoa > Chordata > Mammalia > Rodentia > Myocastoridae > Myocastor > Myocastor coypus. The sequence continues at coordinate 47,393 of PVJA010012496.1, read as the reverse complement.
TAACACATATTTTAAATTTAAATCTTCACTGTATATGTACATCATCCTTCTATGTTACATATTACAAATTCTTTAATAAATTAATTTATGTATTAACAATTGAAATATTATAAATATTTTATATATGGTACAAAAGCTGCTAATTATTTCTTTACTATACTAAGTTTGTGTACTCATATATACTAATGTTTATTATGTATAGCTGGAAATAAAACCAGTGTGAAAAATAAATTTTGTTTTTTATTTATTTTAATATTTTGCTTCATTTTGTTAAACTGAAGATATATAAGTTACATCAACACAAATGTAGTGAATAATAGAAATGGAGATAAGAATTTAATATGAATTAGAATTCACTTGTCAGGTTTTTTGACGAGTTTTTTAATTCTGTTTATTTACAAAGATTAGTTTTGCACATTTAATTTTAATAAAATGATTTCATTTTGAATATATTATTTATTTTCTGTATTTTGAAACACAATTCTAATATTTTAGAGCTAGAGACAGATTGATAGCTTATATTAAATTTGCTATACCATTGATTATAATTGTGGTCATATTTTCTTGATATTAAGAATAAGATGTTTAGCTGGGAGTGGTGGCTCACGCCTGTAATCCCAGCACTCGGGAGGCTGAGGCAGGAGGATTGGTGTGAGTTCGAGACCAGCCTGAGCTACAAAAGTGAGCTCGAGGCCAGCCTGAACTGCATAGCAAGACCCTGTCTCAAAAAGACAAAAAAAAAAAAAAAAAGAATAAGATGTTTATGAAATGCAAACTATGCCCTTGAGTTAGTGTGTATATTATTATTTAATCTAGAAAGACAAATATAATTTTTCAATTTTTTACATAGGATGAGTTAGTGGAGTTATAAAAATAGGTTATCATTTTCCCTACTGTGTGAAATATATTGATTTATTATGTAAAACTTGTCACCCTCTTGGTAATACTATGTTACTGCTTTAATTCTTATTTTCTTTTAAGACATTACCACCTGACTGCAGGTAGTCTCTGTAATATTTTGGACGATAACTTTACTTAAAATAACCATTTTAATAGAGCTATCACAATTATAATAGTTTGTCAAAGCAGTCAGTTCTTCTCTGTCTACAATCATCCTACTTGTCTCATCCCAATTATTTCCAAAATGCCTGATGAGAAGGTGAAATGTGTAATCTCAGTGACTTAATGAGTTAGACAGGACACAACATCCTATTTTAGTCTCTGATAAGCTCATGTAAATTGCTCTCTTGTCCATCTTCCCGCAATTCCATTTTCAGTACATGATTATATTTACCTTACTAGAAAAAAGGCAACAGCAGTAGTTGCTACATGTAACTTACCCAAAATAGAACATCTGAAGAACTTTTGGTAAAACAAAACATTATTTCATAAATGTATTGGAGGGAACAAGCTATTTCCAAAAATCCAAAGCAGAAGGTAATCATGGCCCTAAGGTGTCTCTAGAACATTCAATGCAACAACAACAACAACAAAAAAAAAAAAAATTAAGAAGGAATTGATAGCAGTAAGATTTAGGTTAAATTCTTGTCTTTAACATAATTAAAATCTTAAAAACCAAAAAATTATCTTTAAAAGGTTAACAATTTTAATTACCATGTTGATTATTCCTCAAAGTAAGTAATATATTCAATTGTATGAGATGTTCACATAATAAATAAAAATGTCTATTAATTCAAATAATAAAATACCAATGCAAATACCTAGTATCTATTTTAGCTAGTGTATTTTACTTCTTCAGAAATGTCTGGGACACTTTACCTTTTTATATAACTATCATTTCAAGAACTAAATCCTGAATAAATGTTTATTATTTTGTTTATAAATGATGATTTTTATTGATTCTAATTTTGAAATTAATATTTTGAAATTAATATGATCATGTTCTATGCACTGTTTGGTACATTTCTTCTTGTTGAACATTCATTTCGTGATATTATTCTAAGTTAATATCAAAGGCTGTAGTTTTCCCTTTTTCATTTTTTACAATTTCCTATTCCATCTACTCTTGAACTCACTTGATACTTGTTTGTATTTACTTATTTTCTCCATTTCTGTGAATTATGAATAACATTCATTTATCAAGAATTCCTGTATTTTAGGTGCAGTAACTTTTCTAAGAATACAATTCCTGGGCTACAACTATTTCACTAGCAGTCAAATGGAGCAAAGACTCTGCCTCCTCAGAAGTCCTGAGATCGGAGCTTGGGTTAATGATGCCCTGGAGAAACGGCATCCTCTCATTTCCAACAGGTGCTGCCTGTTGGCACACTGCCCTCAGCTTCAGGTTTTATCCATAATTTAATCAGATCACAAAATCTGAGAGCCTGAGGAACTCCATGAAGTAACCCAGATTTCACACAGAACGTGATGCACCTGATTAAAGAATAACAAGGATAAAATAATACACTTTATACCTTTTTCCCCCTCCATGGCAGTGTGTGTGAAACTGAACAGTTGCTATCCTTTGGCTCTTTTCCCTCCTGCTTTAGCTCTCTGTGAAATCAAGTCTTCAATGCCTTAACTATCGAGGCCATCAAGAAACCTCCTCTTATCAACGAAGAACTGCCCGTAGAAGCCTCGTTATCCCTCACCCATTCCAGAACATTTTAAGCTTTTATATACTGAGGTTTCACAAGAACTTCATACTCCAGCGTTGGGCCTCCAGGAACTCATTCCTCAGCATCACCACATGCGAAAATCCTTCTCTCCAATTTGACCCAGATTCTTTTCTTCTTTAGCTTTGACTTTTGTTTATCAGTTGTTCATATTTATATAATATAAATAAAGTGTATCAGCCATGAGGTTAATGTAGTAATTTTTGATTTATGACTTATATTTTTACTTGCACTATAGCTTCTAACAAACAAGAAAATGATAGTTCTAATGTTAGATTTATCATTCAAAACATTTCTCCCCTTTATGTATGTTTTTCATCTCTTTTATGTATGTTTTTCATCACTTACAGAAGTCTTCTATAAATTATGAAGATATTCTACTTAGCTGAACTCCAACATTCAGATAATTTGCCTTTCTACTGAACTATTTAACCCTCTTGGATTAGATGTTTTGCCTGTTTTAAGTGAAACAGAAGCTTAACGTTCATTCTTGTAAAAGCTCTCCTATGTACACTGATCATCAGTTTCTACTGGAATATGCAGTTTAGATAATGTTTCTTGATTCTGTATGCGGTATGAGTCTAATGTTCTATCCGTAGCTCCAGATTTTATTGTCTTTCATAGTGATCCTTGTAATTAACTGCAGTATTTGCCAGTTGAAGTGCTATCACTTTTTTCTGTCTCTCTCTGTGTCTGTATCTGTCTCTGTCTCTCTGTCTCTCTCTGTCTCTGCCTCTCTCTCTCTCTCTCTCTCTCTCTCTCTCTCTCTCTCTCTCTCTCTCTTTCTCTCTGTTTTATGGGCTATTTAGATTCAGAAGCTACCTTGAGACCATAGATGTTTTCAAAGAGAAACTAATCTTAATATTGCTAAACTGCTAACCAAAAGTCGGAATACATTTGTGGAGGTTTCATGGTATAGGAAAAACAGACTCTTCTTATGTTAAAGCCAGTATTTTAAACCTTTTTGTTGTGTGCTGCCATATATTCCTAGATAACGATACTCTTTCATAAGAATAATTTATAGATTTTAAAGTTTGTTTTACTGGGAAAAAAGGGCAGTGATCCAACACATCCTATTTGATTAAACCTTGTGGCCATAAAAATAGAATGTAAATCAGCCTCAGCATGCATAAATGTTGGAGAAAATATAACCAAAGAAATAAATAAGTTACAAATGAAAATAATGCATTAGTTTTTTGTACTTGGAATATTCAGAATCATGGAGGTAGAAAGTACAATATAATTATTAGACTCTGTGTTGTGGGTAGCAGGGTTAAGGAAATGTTTAATAGGTAGAGAATGTCAGCTTTATAAAGTATAAAGCAATCTGGATGTGGAAAGTGCCTTTATTTTATGAATGTATTTAATATTCTGAAGGCTACTCTTCAAAATCATTTTCTTCATTCTATTTACATTTCAGTACAACATAGAAATATTTTAATAAAAGACTGGATAGTTTCATCTAAACATTTCCAACCCTTTTGCAAGGCAGTTACACGTGTACATATTTTCATATCCTCATCAGTTGAGCAGTACATACCCTCTAAACTGGAACTCACTTTAATGTTAAATTCAGAAGTAAGTCATGAAATGGATTAAGACATTAGTTACTTTGATCTTAAAATAGCAAACTGTGTATAGCCTTGTACAGATCAAGTGCCTTGTCTTGTAAGCATGACATCTAAAAAGAGTAGAAATGCATATTCCTCAAGAGTTAATTCTCTAATAAAACAAGCCAGAAACACCTCAATACTAAATGTGCAAAGTAGCTTTCCTATATTTGCTTTACATGTAAATTTTCCCTGTAGACTGATTGTGTTTTGTTTCAGTGTATTATTCTTTCTACTTGTTTTAAGGACTATGACAATCTGTCTGATGTGACTCCCTTTCTCAAATTTCACATTGTGATGAATCTATCATTTTTTATTCATGACTATCATCCTAAATACAAGCTAATTGGAAAAGAATGGTATTTCATATAAAGAAACAATAAGACAGGGAAACCAATTTAAGGACAAATGATCTCAATCTTTTTTCAGTAAGCTAAGAAATGACCTCAATATAATGAGGTGATGATTACGGCATGAATATGAAATGAGGATTCAAAAAGAACATTAAAAACCTGATCACAATATCAATGTCATACAACAGAAATCAATTTTATATTAGAGGATATGAGCATGTAACAATGGAAAAATTTAGACTTCCTCCTAATTTTCCAATGCTCTTTGGTTGTATTGGAGATAAAGTCGGAGGATAGGAAGAAAAAGAATATGTATACTGAGATACAAGATTGTCGATTAGTTGATTCATTTTTATTCATTCATCAGTTGTACATGCTCTTCCTTTTTCAACAGCAAGGAGCTAGATATATATGAATAATAATATTCTCAACCACCACTATATTTTTAGGATTCCAGGCAACAGAAGCTCAAATTAAAGTGGATGACAACATGTTTTATAAGGATCTAAATAGTTTTCTTAACCACTGTTACTTGCCCAGTTTCACAGAAATGTACTTTATTCAAAAGTATGAGCCAGGCTCTCATTTAACAATTTAATATTTTAAGTTGTTGAAGATAATATTACATTATTTAGTTTAGCATATATCAGTAGGGGGAAAATCTGTATAAGAACTATCAACTGAGAAGTTCATAGCTTCTATGCAGTGGTGCAATGGACATATGTAAGTCTTATGCATGTTCCTGAATATTATTTTTATATAGAGGTTCTTACAGAAATATATCTAAAAAAATGGGGAACAATCAATAAAAGATCATTTCTTATTATAGTAATAGAAGTAAATAGTTTTAGTTATGTGTCTTTATTTTTATCTGATGAGGAAATATGATTAGAACTATGTCTCTGGTTTCTAGGAGATTTGCTAAAATTCTTACAATTTCCTAAGTGATTTTTGGTCATAGTAGCATTTTACATATAGCTCCTAAAGAGCTCTGAGATACTTGGGTGATAGGAACATGTTTTGTTCTAATTGAATGAGTTTGGATGGTCTCCTAGATAACTTCAAAATGGAAAGTGGTCACCAGAAGCACCAAATTGTGAGTAGAGATTCAATAATTACAAGAGGGATTCATATTCCAGTAAGTAAATAGGGTTGTAATGGTGACAATAGTTGATCCTTGGGTTCAGAGTACTTTCGAATTGACCAGTGGTTTCCATACCAGTACCTCAATGCACACCTCATCTGTATGGGAATAGAAGTTCTTGAGCTCCGCACCTTTCTTAATCACATCTTTTATTCCTCTAAAAGTCTGTCTATTTAGCTGTATCTTTTATAATATTCTTTAACAGAATGTAATAAGTGTAAGGACTTGGATCACTGTGATCTGTGAGATGTTCTAGCAACTTATAACAACTGAAGAGGAAGTACTAGGAGCTCCTTGGTGTTTGACTCTGAAGGAGATGTCATTGTCTAAAGCCAATCAGTTACAGATGGTATCATCATGCAGGACAATCTTGTTGGATAAGGCCCTTTAATCTATGAAGTATAACACTACATCTTGATAGCTTATTTCAGAAATTAATTATAGGGCACTCAGCTGTAGTCTGAGGTTTTGGACAATTGGCTGGTGTGGGAGAAAAAGAAAAGTCCACATATTACCAAATGCATCCATACAACATGTTTCCTTTGGGATACAATTATTTTTCAGAATGAAATTTTTATACTTTCTCAAGCCAATGTTGGTGATTTATAAGTATCTAGGAATCTGTCCATTTCTTTTGTGTCTTCTATCTTATTACAATACAGGTTTTCAAAATAGAGATTGATGACCTAAATTTCTACAGGGTCTGTTGTGATTTGGGGCTTTTTATTCCTAACTGCATAAATTTGAGTCTTTTCTTTCCTTTGGTTGTTAAGTTTGTCTAAGGGTTATCAATTTTATTTAATCTTTCAAAGAACCATTTCTTGTATTCTTTGATTCTTTCTATTTTATTCTTAGACTCAATTGCATTAATTTCTGCTCTGATCATTACAATTTCCTCCCTTATATAATGGGTGTTCAGTTTGACTTGATATTCTTTTTCTAGAAGTTTAAGGTTCAACATTCAATTCTCTATTTGAGCTTGTTCTGTTTTCTTGATATGATGATTCACCACTGTAAATTTCTAAGGACTGCTTTCACTGTTTTCACACAAGTTTCAGCATACTGTATTAGCATTATCATTTAGTTGTATAGTATTTAATTTCTTCTTTAATTTCATCTGTGACCCATTGAGTGCTCTGGATGTTGTTATCCAATCTCCATGTGTTTTTGAATTTTAGTGGTTTCATTTGTGATTGATTTTCTATTTCATTGTACTATAATCATATACTATACAGTGGATAATTTCAATTCTTTGCATTTATTCAAGCATGTTCTATGGGCTACCATAGGTTTATTTTGGTGAAAGTCCTATGCAAAACTGAGAAGCCTATGTATTCTGATGTTACTGGGTAGAGTGCTCTACAGACATCTACTAAGGCCATATTTTTACCCATATTTGTATATAACTATTTGTCATAACTAAATCTTAGAAACAACCTAATTCCCATCTACTGATGAATGGGTAAAAAAAAATCTGCTTATTTTTCAATACAATGGTGTACCAATAAGCCATAAGGAAGGATAAACTTGAGACATTTCTAGGTTAATAGATTCACTTTGAGACCACATTCCCAAAAAAAGAAATCCCCTAAATGTATTTGCCTGTCAAGCTGTCTCTTTGATAGGAGAAACTGAAAGCATAAACAAGAAACAAAATGCTGGCAAGATATCTTAGGGGACCAACCACCTACTTAGGCAAGCTTAGGGTCAGGGTTTGATTTCTCACACCACATGCCATGCCAGCCCCCAGTCGTGTTATACAGCCATTACACAGCCATGAGACCATGAGCTCTTGGGAGGCTGAACACAGGTGAATCAGTACAAGAGCAGTCTATGTAATCAGATAATGTATACACTGTATGCTTTGTACTAAATACGAAAGAAAGAAAGAGGGAAAGAAGGAAAGAAAGAGAGAGAGAGAAAGAAAGTGTTTAAAAAGAAAGGGATCCTAGGTAGGCAACAGAGGAAAAGGACAGGAAAAGAAAAAATACTTAAAGAACAACAAAATGGAAACAAACCTTTATAAATAACAAAAAGAGAGGTTGAGGAGAGGAAAGGGGCATGGGGAAAGAAAGAGGAATCAAAATATAACATGTGAATGTACAAATTTCTAGAAAGATGGCACTTGTACAAGCTCCACACAAGAAATATATACACCATGGAGCCAACAATATGGGTCAGTGGACTAAAGCGCCTGCTTAGGAAAGCTGAGGCAACTGCAGAGACCGAGGTTGGATCCTTGGCACCACATACTGTGCCAGTCCCACCTCCAGGGAAGGCTGAGCTGGTCATAATATAAATACATACATATATACATATATACATACATACAGCATGTACTACACATGTACATAAAATTTAAAAATACAGTTAAAATGAATGATTTGAGCCTATTCCCAGCACAAAACAGTTTCTAACCATAGAAGTATGTCCATATCAAAACTTTGCTTATCAAGTGGAGGAGGGTGAGTGTTTTCTACTGACTGGTATCATATCATTTCATTATTAATTGCAGGAAGATAAATGGAAGCACAGTAATGTATTATACACAGTCTTGTGGGGTCGTGAAAAAAAAAAAAAGAAATGTACCAGTGATTAAGGTATGAAGTCAGAAGCCAGGAGGCTGCAAAAGTGGAAGGCAAATCGTATAGTCTGCCCTAGTATAGCATGAACAACACTGCAACTCACTGTTTTTCATGTCCCTTCAGGATGGTGGCAATGATCTCTACAAAGCTACAAAATGAAAGGTTAATGAAACAAGCTACACTGTACATTGTTTGAGCTGTTCTGAAGCCGTGAAGAATATGTTAGTTTCCTTTTCTACACATCATTCCATTTTTCACATTCCTGATCATTTCTATGAAATGAGAAGGCTTTCCCACACCAGTTCCTTGTTAAAATGCTTAAGAGCTAAAATGCCTTCTCTTTGTTATTACTACCACGCAGGGACACACTAACCCCCCCACCATGATGGTTTCAGATCCAAACCAATTATGTCTTATTCTCCACTGCACTGCAGCAACTTCAGTTCCACCTGATAACCACTACTGAATGCCATCGTTTTGTAACTCCTTTGAAAAATTTGACTGGTGTCAGGTCCCAAATTCCCAGCTCAAAGTGACAGCATTAGGACAAGGGAGAGCCTGTTTGTGCTGATGTGCATCATTCCATCATGGAACTATGATCTATACTCTTGAACCTAAAGTTTCAGGGTCCGAAAGCTGAGACTTCTCCAAAGGGTTATAGTGTAGAGTCAATCTTACTTTCCCTATTTCCTTCCTCTACTCAGACTCTTAGGAATACAGAGGATGCAATTTCCTTGGTTCATCATTCATGTGGTACTCCTAAGAACAGAATGACCTCACAGAACGTCACACAGAGGGATGAAATCCTAGCTGAACGGTCATTCCATATTTTACCAAGGCAATATAATATGGACACTTCAATCTATGGATATAGATGTATTTGTCTCAATGGATATTTATGCATTAATGGCCTAAATCCATAGTCAGAAATGGAACAAGTGTAGAGAATCAGTTACTCGAAGAGCTCTGGCAAAATTATTGTCTGCTGAAGAGCCAAAACTAGATATAAGTTATGCATCAGTTTAAAGGGGGATACCACTACATATTGTCGGTGGAGAAAAGTAGTTTGCAATCAATTAGACATCAAGCTGGATGATCTCTTCAAGAAATGATGCCACACTGATTGTTCAGCATCAGTTCCTGGTACACACTCAGCAACAGGAATAATCATACCAGTCTTAATATACAAAGGGGCCCATTATAATAAAGACGACTATATATATATTTATTTTATTATTTTTATTCTTGTTTCAGAACCTTTGTTTATTCACTCATTTTTATGGCCGGCTCAGCCCGCCCTGAGGGCAGGGCTGGCGCAGCATGTGGTGCCGGGGATCGAACCGCAGTCCATGAAGCTGCCCAAGCTTTCGAAGCAGGCACTTTAGACTGCTGAGCCATCCCACCGGGCCCAAAGATGACTATATTAATAAGCCCATTCATAGTTTCCAGCACAGTCACCTGGGGCCCTTTAATTAACATTGGCTGACTGAGGGTAAAAATGAAGGAACTGCCTTGAACTGCATAAGCCTTTTCAAACTGCAAATACAATGGGTGATAATGTGATACCCACAATCCACTGGGGTGGACTCATCACCCTCATTCACTCTAATTCCACTTTTTCTAGACATTACTGTTTTCCATCTTTTCATGGCAATGAGTCCTTACTCCAAAAGAATAACTAGAAAATTAAGTTGAGTTTATGGAGATTGTTGTGTGTGTTTAATTCTTTAGTCAATAAAAATAAGGAGTCATTTTCTTTTTTTAACTTGGTAGTATTTCACTATGCATTAAGCCTAAAATGTCACGGTAGAAAACTACTAATTAAAATATAGTTTTTTATATATTCTGCATTGTACAATGAATAGGAATTTAATTATTTTTTTAAAAAATTGAAGCCGGGCGTGGTGGCTCACGCCTGTAATCCCAGCACTAGGGAGGCTGAGGCAGGAGGATCGATGCGAGTTCGAGACCAGCCTGGGCTACAAAAGTGAGCTCAAGGCCAGCCTCAACTGCATAGTGAGACCCTGTCTCCAAAAGACAAAAAAAAAATAATAAAATTGAAGTAAATATGATACATGTCAAATGTAAGTAGTTTCTTCTGAAAAAATATCAAGTACTAACATGAGCTCAAAGTATACATAGTCATTAAATGAATAAATACTATTACATTTAGTTAAACTCTCTGAAATAGATAAAAGATGGATTAGTCGCGATGGAGGAGCAAGACTGAAGGCTGGAATAAGGAAATGAAAAGACCCCTACCGAGGGCACGTTCAGTTATCTGAGATCATGAAAACTATTCAAACACAAGTTCATGGTCTAACTGTGTAACTTTGAAAATGCACTAGGAAGAATCAAACTTTATAGTTTAGAATTTGATGTTTGCAAGTTATATCCCAGTAATTCTGTTAAAAGTAGTTGAAATGTGCTCTTTGGTATGGGCAGCTCAAATACAAAACACCTCCTTTAAAAGAAAAAAGTTGTTCCCTGAAAATAGTCCTGGCTTGTACTGCGACATGTACACGGCTCTCCGTGCTCCCCTGAAACATCAGTAGCTTGAGCACCAGCGTATTCTTGTATTCTACATGAATGTTACTGTGGTTTGGTCATTTTAGATTTGGTATCACATTTCTTGATTTTATTAGAGACATTGGATTGCAAATACAATAAGCATGATTCACCTATAATTCACCTATATGAATTGTATGTATGTATAAATTTTCTTCTATCTAGTGAAAAAATGAAAAAAAAAATAAAGAAACAAAATATCCTTAATAGGAGAGACAAACCAGTCAGTAGAGCGGAGATGAAGTAAAATGTTGATTTTTCTGTTTATGAACTTCTATAGGGATGCATTAATGTCTGGAGGGTTCAGTAGAGCTGTTTGTACCAAATGCCACCTTGCAAGTAAGCAATATGCACTGTGCTCCAAAAATCACACACATTATTTTTACTTAATTTGTGACATCTAGTAGAAAATTGTATTGAGTAATCACACAAACCTATTATGTGTGGTTTTACTGAATTGTGGATAAAAGGGCTCTTTATCTCTTCCACAAAATATCTAATTGTACCAAAACCCATCAGATTATTAAGCTAATTCTCAAAATTTTCAGAGGACAAATAATTTTTCCTTTTGTAGTTTGTAATTTGCTTTTGCACATGTTTTCAACTTACCTTTTTGTGTGTGTATGTCTGAAACCTTTCTAGGTTAGGGTCCTTTTCAGTGATGGACAAGTTTGGACTTGGAATACATCAATGAGTCTTCACTTCTGATACTTCCCAGAAAAGCCAGAGAATGTCAAAGCATTCTGTGTTCATGGTTCACTGAATCTCTTTTTCCCAGAGGCAATTTCATTGATATAAATGTTAAAGAAATTATCGTTAATGTCTTACTTTTCCTAACAATCAGTTAGTCCTCCCTGGCAAGCAAATTATGGAAATACATTTATTTATTTATTTATTTATTTATTTATTTATTTATTTATTTATTTTTTGCGGAACCAGGGTTTGAATTCATGACCTTGCATTTGCCAGGCTGGCACTTGTGCCATGGAGCTATCTCCCCAGCCCCTGTGGAAATATATTTAGATAGGTTACTCAGTCAATGAGATCCTCGGGTCAATATTAGTTGGACTATAGGTTTATATTAGAATAAAAATTTAAATATAATAAATTATATAATTAGATGAATTATGTAAATATTTTAATACAATATGTTGTCATTCACTTTAGGCCAAATAATAGCCTAACATATTCAACAGATATCCACTGTCCATACTTTTTCAGTGTCAGAAATAATTTCAAGAGACCAAGTTACATTTTAGTAGCACACGTGTATAACTGTTGATAAGAGGTGTAAGAAAAATAGTATTTGCATTTAGAGAGAGGTTTGTTTAATTCTGATAATTCCACAAAAACATAAGAATATGTAAAATTGCCTGATTTCTTCAATGAGGAATCGTTACAGGTGCACAAGCTAGTATGAGCAAAAATATAATGCAAACAGGCTCATGGAATAACAAAGACAACTTCTAATGGAACCATGTGCTTCTTTGATACTGGAGTTGATACCTCAGATCAGAAATGCATTTTCATCTCAGTGTACAGAATATTTTAAAGTCCCTTCATAGACAAGTGTACAATTCATTGACTTCTCTTTTTTATTACCGTTTTTCATGACATAACTATATAGGATTAAAGACCTTATATTTATATTTGAGGAAAATGTTGAGTATGTATAATGCTACCATTAAATCAACTTTCATGTAGATGACTGGGTAGTTTACGGTCTCTGTGCTACATTTTATTAATTAAGCCACAGTCTCACAACTGGGGGTTAAAAGGAATGTCCAGGCCTGTATAAGAGAAACGGTTGTCCAGCCCATCACGCTGCAGAGAAGCCGCTGCACGGCTGCGTTCCTCTCAGCATTGCAGGCCGTGTCTGCTGACCTGAGCCCCAGTGCCTACTCTACAATCAGGCTTGTCCAGTTCCTGGGACAGACAGTTGGGAGCACAGGATCCTGAGTGCTCTCGTCGGATGCAGGCTCCTTCTGCAGGCAGTCTCTGAATGGATGCGTCAAGGTCTCTGTATGGCGTTTTGCAAAGAGTGCTGCAACCCAGGCCTCTTATTCAGCTGCCTTCCTTTCTTCTCTACTCTGAAAGGAGACAGTGGACCCGCTTGCTTATCCCTGCTCTCCAACTCTTTTGTCCTCTGTAGTACTGTCTGGAGTTGGTCTCTCATGTGTCTAATTCACTCTTCAATGGTCAGTCACCAATTCTTGGCAGTGCGCCTCTGATCTTACTTTCAAACAGTCCTCAATGACTGATTTTTCTGAATAACCAGATGCCTACCTTATTAAATGCATGGGGGGGGGTTCAGTTTTGATTTTCTTTCCTTTCTTCTCTCTCTCTCTCTCTCTCTCTCTCTCTCTCTCTACTTTAGTCAAAAAGTATGTATGTAAGGGCCAGCCAGGTAGCTCAGCAAATGAAAGCACCTGCTTAAACAGAGTGCAGTGGCCAGGGTTCAATCCCTGGCCTGCCATGCCAGCCCCACACCCAGGGCACACTGAAACAGCGATAGAGACTGGGTATAGTGGCAAGAGCCCGTAATCCCAGGTCTTGGGAGGCTGAACACAGTCAGATCACTCTGAGTCCAATCTGCATAGTGAGACCTTGTAGACCCTGTACTAAACAAAAACATAGAAAAATAAAGAGTATGTATATTGATTACCACTTTGTGATGTAATCCAGCAAAATATTCCCTTACCTTTTACCAAATTATATAAACTTAAAACTTGAGGTATAAAAATCTGTATTTCTTGGGGTGGTGAGATAGCTCAGTGGTCTAAAGTGCCTGCTTAGGCAAACTTAGGCAACAGCAAGGACCATGGTTTGATCCCTGGCACCACGTGCTGCTCCTGCCCCACCCCCAGATCAGGCTGAGCTGGCCATAAAAAAATAATAATAATCTGTATCTCTTAATGCTACTGAGTTAGAAGTACAAATATGCTTGAAATTCATTTGTCTATTTCACTTAGATTTGACACTACTTTTCAAAACTTGATTGGTGACATAGAAGACAAGATGACTTCACAACTATAAATACACAGTCCTCAGCTGTGGGCCAGATCTCAAGACAAGAGTAAATAAATACAGTTACATACTTCCCTAGGGATGGGCATCAGGAATTGATATTCTAAGTAGGTATCAGTCACCTTGAAAGAGCCCAGTTGAGTCACTGGTCCAACCTCCAATAGGAAGAGATTAGATTTAATGTAATTTACCTGAGCAATGGTTCTTGTAATCTCATTGACTGACCATAGTTTTGTCCCAACTCATATCCACCTAAGCGAGTTCTCTACCACCTTAGACCCACCTCATCATGTGATTTTCCTCTATAAAAGTCCCTGGAAGAGACGGCTTCCCTGGGACACCCACTTTGGACATCCCTCCTGTCCCTCTCTCAGCCAGGAGCTTTCTTTCCCTCAATAATTATGTTCTGCTCATTAAAAAAAAAAAGTTGATCTGGCTGTGTTTGTCCATTCAACAAAGGGAGTGTTACCTCTATGCAGTACTAATCCTCCTGAATATATTGCCTCAGAAAGCCTGGAACACTCCTATAAGATTTCCACAATGGAGATCTGAGGGAAAGAGAACAACTAATGAGGTGACCTTAATATCGGGGCATTTTAAGCATGCACAGTATCGCAAGTCACAAACACATGCACGTGTGTGTGTGTGTGTGTGTGTGTGTGTGTGTGTGTGAGTCTCTACCAGGAATTCATCATACAGGGCACATTCACTGATGTTGTCACTTGAAAGATAGAAAATTTATGTACTCATGTATATAACTTGTGAAGAGGAGACTAGAATATTAGAAATTGGTAAATAGACGAAAACCTTGCCATGAATATAAAATATAATGCAATTTTATTTTACAGAAAAACATTTTATTTTCAAAAAATATTACTTGAAGTAAATCATATTATCATTACACATCAACACACTTTCACAAAATATTTATTCAGAGATGTATCTAACGTTTTAGACCATCTCAAATTAATGACCACTGTGAGATTCTTGGAAAATCAAAGTTTAATACTTAACACCATTGTTATGACCCTGTGTCCCTGATAAATGGATACATTAAGACTCTAACAGGGTTGCATTTCCTACCTACGTTTTGACCAGCATCTGTAATGACCTTGCCAACTGATATCAATTGGTTTCTGGAAGGTGCCCAGAGGAGAGTTTGAAAGCTTAAAGATTTTGCTTCATGTCACAGTAGATGGCTTTTAATAGTGAAAAAGAAAAGTATCAACTTCTGCCATACAAAAATATCCCCTCTTATTTTGACAATAGATAACAAGCATTTCTCTTTTAATATAGTAGGCCAGGGATGTTACTGAATCAGAAACATGATAAAATAATCTAATTAAAACTATTCTTTCCAATATTTGCATTCTGGTCTCCCAAGTGATGTTGTCACTGCTTACATTAGACCAATGTATTGTTTGTTGCTTCCAACACAGCCTCACTGTAGTACATATTTCCAAGGCAAGAGTCACTTTGGTTTTGTAGATAGGCATACAAAATAGTATTGCTGCAAATAACATATTGTCCCTGTAAAGGAATAAACATTACTGGTTTCTCAGTTTTTTAAAGATAGACAACTATTTGATGTTTCAAAATGACTTTGTATTTGCAATAGTCTTTCAAACTGAGTTGAAAATATTTTATCAGTTAAAGGACACAGGAAGCATGAAAGCATTCCTAGTATGAATAGAATATAGTGATTTGGCATTCACCTCCAGGTTTTATATTAGTAACAAATTGCGTTTTATATTTATCATATGTAATGTTCCTGAAGTTTGTTGAATACATGAATAGTTGAGCATATAGAGACATGCACAGATGAAGCAGACTCAATAATGCCTAAGATGATTTGATTAAATGTAGATGCACATACTTGCACTGTTAGTGTATTTGTCCTACATGACTTTAGAAATTATTCAAGTTCTTTCAATATTATTTGCTCAACAAATATATATATATATATATATATATATATATATTTTATGTAATTTAATATGTACCATACATCATTTGTTTTGTATGCTTCTACTACAATTTCTTTTCTTTTCTTTTGTTTTTTTTAGTGGCTGGCTCAGGCTGCCCTGGGCATGGGGCTGGCTCAGCATGTGGTGCTGGGGATAGAACCCCTTTCCCTTTGGTTGCCCAAGTTTTCCTAAGCAGGTGCTTTAGACCGCTGAACCATCTTACTGGCCAGTACTATAATTTCTTTTTTTTTTTTTTTTGTGGCCTGCTCAGCCCACCCTGAGCATGGGGCTGGCATGCCATGTGGTAGCCTGGGTTTGGGAACCTTGGTCCCTGGGTTCTTGCCTAAGCTTGCCTAGGCAAGCCCTCCATCCTGCTTCATGATCTTGCTGGCCACACTACTCGAATTTCTCGAGTGTTCACAATAGCATCTTCATATATAAATGCATTCAGAACATTGAGCATATTCCTCCTGCCCACTTTGATGCCTATTACCGGTATCCACCTGTCCCTCTCCTCCCTACATTTGTAATCTCTAGTGGCCATGTGCTTCACTCTTACTCTGTGAGGTCGACTTTTAGTCCCCACATATAAAGAGAAAATACACTAGCTGTCTTTCATTCAGCTCCTGCCTAACTTCCCTTTCCTTTCTCACTCCAGAAATACGTAGGCTAAAGAAAACATAAAATGTAAATGTAATAATACAGTGTACTAGATTCCTATGAGTCTCTGAAATATTTTAAAGAAAAGAGCAACACAAACAAATGAAAAAAAGTAAAAAACTGTTATAATATTTTAAAATAAAGAACTGAATGTATAGGATAAAATTCACTTGGGTAAAAGCGAATTTAATTGAAATTAATTTTAATTTTAACAAAACAGTTGAGACAAAATCACATAATTGAGGGAAATCAACCATTTGCTAACTTAATGTCATCTGGAAAATGCATACTTTAGTATTTCCTGTACATTTCTTTCCACTGGAGATTCTATCGGGATACATTACTGATCTTTAATGCAATACTCTGGTTACTCAAATCCCAGTTGCTAGGAATATTCATTTCATTTCTTGGAGCTACTAAACAGATTGATATTTTCACTGTAAAACCTCAGTTTTGCCTATCAGTCTTTGTAGCATTGGCCAGGAGGAAAATTATGACTGCATTAGGCACTATCAGTATAGCTCAAACATTAGCTACTTGTTATTAAAAAAGTTTTGATAGAAAAAAAACCTATGTTTTTTTTTTTGCTTTTTGGTTATAAGATCAATAGGGTTGATAATCCTTCATTCCCACATAAACTTTGAAACTTATCAACAAGCCAAGAGATGATGGGTTTAACATTATACAGAGGACAAGTTCATTAGCTAGAGCATCATTCTGATTTGAAATTCATATCTGATCATTTAAAATTCATGTACAATCTTTCCAATGAAATGAAGTAATAACTCAAAGTGTCTTAGATGCCATCAGATATAAAAAAAAAACCCTCCTCTATTGATCTGACATCTTTAGAATATATACTTTCTTCTTGTGTGGTGATGATCTCAAGCAATGTTATATTGCTTTTGCTTTGTATTCAGAAATTACAGTTAAAAATGTGAGAGAGAAACTCCAATTTAAATCTCAAATTTCAAACAAAGGTATAGATTTAGAGAAAACTGTGCTTCAAAGACTATTGTAAATCATCTGTTTTATTTTTATAAATATTACCATTCAGAGAAGTAGGGGGATTAGAAAATAGATATTTATAGAGGAGAAAGTTGGAGGAAAACTTAAAGACACTGGGGTAAGCAAAGAGTTCATGGACAAGAATCAAAATGCACATTTAACACTTGAAAGAATCAACAACTGGGACCTCCTCCCAGCTGAGAAGTTTTTTCATGTCAAAAGAAATTACCAACAGAGTGAAAAGACAACCCACAAGTTTTGAAAAGATTTTAACTAATAAATATTCAGACAAAGGTTCTATCTAGAATTTATAAAGAACTAAAAACCATTATGGTCTCAAAATTCAAAGATCCAATCCAGAAACTGGCATGTGAGATGAACACACACTTCTCAGAAAAAGAAATTCAACCCGCCTATAAATTCATGAAGAAATGCTCCACATTGCTAGCCATTCATGAAATGCAAATGAGAACAACACTTAGATACCATCTCACAATAGGAAGAATGGCTACTATAAAGAAATCAATCAACAACAAATGTTGGAGAGGCTGTGGGGAAAAAGGAACACTTTTCCTTGCCGGGCGTGGTGGCACACTTCTGTAATCCCAGCACTTGGGAGGCTGAGGCAGGAGGATCAGTGCGAGTTCGAGACCAGCCTGGGCTACAAAAGTGAGCTCAAG
>PVJA010012496.1:0-29055 GCA_004027025.1 Myocastor coypus | reverse complement strand
CTTAATTCTCAACCCCTACAATTATTTTTTAGAAGAGTGACTTAAGTACAAAATGCATTTGGAAGAGTTAAAATAAATAATATATATTGAAAGTGTTAATGCTTAATTGTTTGATCAGTTTTACATACCTATGTCTGTTGATCTATACTGATTTGATGCTGAAAATGTGTAATGCAACTATTGTTAATTTTTTCTTGTTTAAAAAAAGAAAAGAAAAAAAAGGAAATAGGTATTTGAAAACTCCTACGGAAATAGCAAAAATTAGTAACTCTTACCCAGATTTGGCCTCTAAGCATTAGCAATAAATGACTTCACTTTCTCTTTCCCATCGGGATTCAAAATTCTTTTCTAAGGCTTCTGATTTTCAGTTATCCTTTTAATCAACAAGGATTGAAAATCATACAGAAGTATTAGGATTTGAAAACAGTTACTTTCTTAGTCATAAAAGGTATAGAAAAAAGTTAACAGTAAAAAGTTAACGAATAAGTAAGCTTTTTTTTAAAGACTTTGAACAAAAATAGGCATTGTTCACATTTATATTTTCATAATTTCTATTTAATATAATTTATTATATATCTTTCTTTTAAATCTTATATAATTCATTATATTTATTTTCATATTTATCAAGGTAATTTCCAGTCTAAATAACTTCACCTGGATTGGGGATGTAATTCAGCAGCTCATCACCTGCCGGACAAGTTCAAAGTTCTGAGTTCAATTTCTAGGACCAATAAATATAAAATACATACATAAATACACAAATACTTCACTGATACAAGGCATACATAACACAGGGACCAGGGTTTGAACTCATGACCTTGCACTTGCCAGGCAGGCACTTATGCCACGGAGCTATCTCCACAATCTCTACAGTCTTCTTTTGAAGAGTATTCATCTTCCAATCACTAGCATTGGTTCATGATGTCAACAAGCACCTCGGTGCTGGATAATACAGAGTAGGAGAAAAATTATTGTGGAATGATTGGGAAACTTTATTTCTCTTCATTTAACTGTGTGGCCTTGTAGCAGGTATTGTAGAGATAGCTTCCCGTGTCTGAAGGTGATGCTTATAACTTCTGCTGCCATATTGTAAGGATTATAAGAGAAAAAATGTGAGCTAGGTATCACAGAAATAGGAGAACATTACTATCAAGAATGGGTATTTTGCCGGGCGTGGTGGCTCACGCCTGTAATCCCAGCACTTGGGAGGCTGAGGCAGGAGGATCGGTGCGAGTTCCAGACCAGCCTGAGCTACAAAAGTGAGCTCAAGGCCAGCCTCAACTGCATAGAGAGACCCTGTCTCAAAAAGACAAAAAAAAAAAAAAAAAAAAAAAAAAGAATGGGTATTTTGTATAAAATTTAATCAAGTTGCTATATTGACATTGTTATTGGTCAGGGTTTTACTTAGAGAACAGAACAGATATAAGGAATAGATATTAACACAAAGTATAGGATATATAAGGAATTATAAGATTGGCTTATAATAGTCACCCACAGAGTCAGATGAGAAAGTGTGTAGAGGGTGTCTGCACGCTCTGGACTGAAGAATTCAGTCCTGACTTCTGAACTTCACTGCAGCGCTCTGTGTAAGTGTCTATCCATCAGCTGATGGGTCTGCAATGGAAGACTGAAGTGTCTGTAATGGACGCTGAAGAGTCTACAATGGATGGCGAAAGATCCAAGCTGGAAGTTGAAGAGTCTGCACTGCAAGCCTGAGGAAGTCCAGGCCGCATGCAAAGACTGAAACTTCTCTAACAAAGTGAAGTCTTGACTCCTTCCTCAGTTCTTTAAAAAGTCTCTTTGTTCTCATTCACTCTGACGTCCGCCGATGGTGCCCTAGGGTGGAACCAATCATACCCCAGGATGGGCCCTTGATCCTGCTCTAGGGAGGAGCCAATCATATCCTAGTCATACCCTGGTCATGCTCCAGGGAGGAACCAATTGTACCCCAGGGTGGGCCTCCCATCAACAGGGAACCAGGCCTCTGAGTCATCCAGCCAATTTGACACAAGGCATCAACCACTACAAGCATAAAACATGTAGTAAATTTATATTTTGTAGCATGTATTTGTATTTTACCACATAGGTAAAAAATGTAATATGAAAATTAGAGGCACGGATATTAGGCAAACAATCTGATTCATTAGTTGACTTAGATGACATTATTTCAGTGGTTCTTACAGTTAGTTAAAAATGTTATGTAGTATTACATAGTATAGTACATTAAAGTGTTTCTATAACAACCATTATATAAGACGAGAATTTATATTTCACAATAATGCATAATTTAAATAATGTATTCAGATGAGTACCAAATTTTCAATTCTGTGGAGTTACCTATAATTTTTTTTATGTTTTTTACTTGAGTCAGAAAATGAATCTTTCCAGCTGCAGCTAAGAATCACTCATATGGGTAATATACGATCATTTAATTTATTTAATTATATTTGCCCTAAGGTATAAAACTTTGCCATTGTTGCCACACAAACCATGAATTTCTGTTAACTGCTAATTCAAATCATTCAGGAAATAAATTTGAAACCAAAAAGAGAAACCATATTATATTAATATATGAGACCATTGTTATATTTGCATTATTAACAGTAAGTTTAATTTAAAAATCTTTACTAGACTTTAAGAGATCATTCCTCAATATAAGTTTTTGCAGAGAAAAGAAACACAGATTTCTAATAAAAATCTATCATAAGAAACAGAGAAAGCAAGCATCCCTGCATACTTGATATAAATTCACAGTAAAGTATGACAATGTTTCTGCGACAAAAATCCTCAGTGAAAGATTTAAGCTCAAAGGAATTTTTTAAATCTGTGACAACAAATGTAAAATCCTACTCTATTTATCACGTAATTATTAGAAGCCAGGCATTTCCATGCCATTCCTTGCATTAAGTTGCATTTTCTTGCTCTGGCCACCCTGACTCCTTCACTCATTCACTGGGCCTTGACCATAGGGCTCTCTTTGTGTGTGTGTATGTGTGTGTGTGTGTGTGTGTGTGTGTGTGTGTGTGTGTGTGTGTTACCAGGGAGTGAACTCAAGACCTTGTGCTTTCCAGGTAGTCAGTTATTGTACTGAGCTATCTCTCTGATCCCAGGTTCTCTTTTAAAAAGATGTTCAGTTGTATCCTCTGACTAGTTTGATCTCATAGTTAAACATTTTTTATTTTCTCCCATCTAAAAAGAAAAGGAGAACATAAATCAAGAACAAATTCCTGAACATTTTTACCCTTTTGTTCCCTAATATTTTCGTTTTTTATAAGTCCAGACCCTCTTAAATATGAGTATGAAAATTATAATTTCAAACAATTATACACAGACAGTATATAATGTCAGCTATGATTATTCCATAATGTTCGTTTACAAGAATTCTTTCTGCACAAATTTAGGATTGAATATTTGTCACAAAGCAATACTTCGCTCTTCTAGGAAATGTGATCTTCCTTCCTCTCACTTTTCTTAATACCTATGGGTCTCCAAATGCCTTTCATTTTATTTTTATGTGGTTGATATGGGGTCTCACTACACAGCTTGGACTCCTAGTGATCCTCTTGTCACAGCCTCCCCATCGCTGTGATGGCAGGTGTGCCCCACCACGCCAGGACTTGGGAGCATGTCTGGGAGCAGGGCCAGTGCAGCATGTGGTGCTGGCTATCAAAACCTATAAATGTATATTTTCTTATTTCTTAAAAGTAAATAAATCAACATTTTATTTCTTATATATTTCATTTCTTCAATTTCCTGTATGCACAATGCAAGGTGACAACTGACATCCAGCTCAGAGCGACAGACACTGTGGCTAAGAGTGCAGAAGGAAGGCCCATGCCAGAAGACCGAAGTTCACAGCCTCATCTCTGTATTGTACTCATGCTGGAATAGCTTGTCACCTGCCATCAAATGAATAACTATAGAAAAGATTCTACCCACTGCATTATCTCATTGCTTCTCTTATTCATAACCCTTAAGATTTAACCCCTGCTGCGCTACCTTTGGTTCTTCATTGAATTTCTCACTTTCCTCCCTCAGAAACATCACCTTGCCACTGCCTTCTCTCTTTTTCTGTTTTCTTTCTTTCTTTTTTTTTTTTTTTTTTTTCATGGGCTTAGCCTGCCCTTAGGGTGGGGCTATTGTAGCATGTGGTGCCAGGGATCAAACCTTGGTCTCAAGACTGGGTGCAGTGGAACATAGCTGTAATCCCAGCTCTTGGGAGGCTGTCAACAGGGAGATCACTCCGAGTCCTACCTAGTAGTCAAACCGAGAACACCCTGTAGACCCTAGCCTAAAATATGAAAAATAAATACATAAATACATAAATAAAACAAACCCTGTTCTCTTGAGTCTGTCTAAACTTGCCTAATCAGGTGCTTTAGACCACTGAGCTATCTCACCAGGCCTTCCATTTCCTTTTCTTAATGCACTTTGTTTGCTCTTTCTAGCTCAGCCCTGCCAGTTTTGCCAACACTGGCTACATCTTTAAGACTAGTCATGACCTCGATGTTTCAACAGTATAAGTTATGTTTTGTCCTGTTAAGTTATTCCAAAATTCCAAATCTATTCTCATTAGTATTCTGGCAGCCCTCACACTAGCAACCACTGATATATTTTCATTTTTAGTCCTTTACAGTGAAGCCCACATGGCCAGCGGATATGTACTCCTTAAATAAATGGCTCTAAATTTGGGTCAAGGGAATAAGACATACTTTCAATGTTAAATTTCATTTTTGTTGTATATAAAAGCAAGAAATAGACTGTAACTATTTGAACTATGTTTACATGACTGTAATGCATTTAATTTATTAAAGAGCCCATAGATAGTTGACATTATTCACAAACCATATAAAATTTATATTTAGTTTCCTCCACCTGTTTCTTACATGTGTATATCTGTAACAAATATATAATACAAAAACTATATAACATATATAAGTATATGCAATAAACATTACAAAATATTTGTAAAGTATTATTTTTAAAGCTCACTTGGAATTATATTATTAAGTGTACTCATTTTATGCTAGCTCTACATTGATATTATTAATCATTAATTCTGTCATTAGTAAATCTACCTATATAGTATGTATGTGCATTGATATCATATGAACTATTAAATCTTATTTGTGTGTGTGCCTGGTACCAAGGATCAAACTCAAGACCTCGTGCTTGCCAGGCAGAGCTTATATTGCTGAGATATCTCCCAGCCCTACTAACCATTTTTACAAAGTGCATTCAAGGATGGGCGGGATGGTTCAGTGGTCTAAAGTGCCTACTTAGGAAGCTTAGGCAACTGCAGTGACGGCAGTTTGATTCCTACCACCACACGCTATGCCAGCCCCACCCCGAGGACAGGCTGAATGGATGACGACAACAACAACAATAAAAATAATAAGTGCATTCTAGAATTGTCTCAGATAAACATCATTAAGAGTTCACTTAACTATGCGTTCTGTATAGGAAACACAACAGTCATAGCATGATTCTAACATAAAAGAGGTAGAATATTGCTTAGTAAATTAAAAAGCGAAATTCACATTTATCCTGTTATTATTATAAATTAAAATAGTAGTATTTTAATCACACATTTTATATTAAACTCAAATATAACCCTGCAGCATACAAGAAAATCTAGGCATTTTTTGCTATTTAAGAAAGTTAACATAATGTTCCATTATTGTAAATTATATATGTTTGGATTTAAGTATTTTCTTCCAATTTTGCATCCACAGGTTGTTATCTATTCTTACTGAACCATTACTCATCATACATTTCCACTTTGGACCAACCATGTAATTGCCAATTTCATTTTCTACTTTATAATAGCTGTCATCGGATAATGGAAGAATCAATCAAACTTCCTTTTTCCTCATGTCCCTGCAGCAACAGAACTTGACTATTTTTACGCTAGTGACACTGAAAGGCTTGAGTCAATATTGACAAAACATCAGGTCTTTGAAAAACTTTGCTATGATGGCACTCAAATCTTAACCATTTCACATCTTTCATAGCTATGGAAAGTCCGAATTTATTTTCTTGATGAACACATACATCTTAATCTCTTGGAAAATTATTCTATTGCATTTGAATTTCAGCTGCCATGATTGACTTCCCAGGAAAAGAACTTGGACTTCTCTCCATATCTGAGGATAGATGTACATTCTAAACAAAAGGAATTTTATCATCAGGTTGTGATAGGTAAATGTGTTTTTGGAAGAAGTTGGCATTTGAAGTGATCTGATTGCCTATCTGTTATTGATAAAAAAAGCTAACTTCACAATATTGTAAATAAAAGACTGTTCTGTTGTGAAAAAAAAAAATATATATATATGTATGTGTGTATATACAAGAGAGTCAGGATAGATATACAGCTACTTTCTCTTAGTTCATAAAGAATAAAAGCTTATGCTAATATTGTTTAGACCTAATATATCTGCATTTTGTCATCAAAATAACTACTCCGAAGACCACAATATACAATGTATTATTTGTAACTGTCCTACTAACCTATTTGAAACTGTTTCATTGCCATTTTATCTTTTTTTCTCATTAAAATTAATTGAAAGAGGAAAGCTAAGTTTCCAACTGAAATAGTTACAATACTTGAAAATAAATGGATACTTTAACCCTGAAAATTATTCACACTTAAATCTTGTTTATTGTTAATATTAATCACTTTAGATTAATTATTGTAACCACCCTACTGATTTGCTTTTAGATTTTACTGCTATTTTATCTTTTTTCTCATAAAAGTGAATTTTAAAAATGAAGTTAGCAAATGTAAAAATAATAAATAAATTCACATACACTATTAAACTTAATGAATTCTAAAAAAAGTAATCACTCTAAGACTTTCTGAGGTACATGTACACAAAGATTCTTTTTGTTGAAATATTTTTAAATTATTCCTGATGTTTGATTTTTTTAAGCACTAAGATCAATAATATAATACGCTTTTTATTGAATAGTTCACAAAACAATATGCTACTCTACATGTATTTTAGAGTCTCTGAAAATCCAACGTCTGGGTTTTGAATTTTGTGATTCATGTCTTTCTGGTGATGTTTCGCTGGATACTTTGGCTGTCTTTCTCCCTTCTTCCCTCCAAAATGTGTCTGAAGGTTTAGTTTTGACATTATATTATAGTTCTCTAACAGAACATATCATAAAATAATTGATATCATGTTTAATGTGAGCCTAAAACTTCAACAAAGTTAAATGAGGGAAAATTTTAAATCAATAAACAGAAAATGAAATTATACAAAATGAATACATCAATGTATCTGTTTTGCAGAGCCTAGCTATATGATTATGTTCTGTATCTAAAAAAAAAGTGTGATTTACATTTATGCTAAATCTATGCTTTGTCCTGTTGCCATACTTGTCATATAAGTAAGAATAAAATTTTAATATTTTCCATCACACTGTTGTTTAAATGTATAAATAAAATTTAGGCCTCCAAAAACCTTCTAAGGTTTTTTTTGCACTGTAGCATCGTCTTAGTTCATCTTCTCTCATTGCTGGGACAAATACCTGACACCCAAAATTGAAGGAAGGAAAGGTTTATTTAGCTCTCAGTTCCTGGAGGCTTCACTCCATACTTGACTGTCTCCAAGGCTGAGGGGCATGTGGAGGGAAGAAGGGAGAAAAAGGCAGCCAAAGTATCCAGCAAAACATCACCAGAAAGGCATGAATCACAAAATTCAAAACCCAGCCGTTGGATTTTCAGAGACTCTAAAATAACAAAAATACTATTTATTGGCTTTAACATTTTAAATACTTAATTTAATATAAGCAATACCACAATCCAAAGAGATGTTGATAAACAGAGAATAGTCCTTTTTGTATTTATTTAGTATAGGGTCTACAGGGTCTCACTATACAGATCAGACTCCTCACAGATATCTTCCTGTTTTCAGCATCCTAAGTGCTGGGGTTATAGCGCACTCAGTTTCAATCCAGTTTCCCAGGAGCCCTGAGGGCAGGACCAGTGTACCACTCCAGGAATCAAACCGCAGTTCCTGTGGTTGCTGAGGCAGGCACTTTAGTCCACCGAGTTATCTGGTCAGCCCAACACAGAATATTCTTAACTGTATGTTTTACACAAATATTTAAACTATATTCCCAGTAAAACAATTTTTAAGAAGGTTTTGGGGGGGGTGGGGAGATAGTGCCGTGGCACAAATGCCTGCCTGAAAAGTGCAAGATCGTGAGTTCAAACCCCGTCCCACCAGAGGAAAAAGTAAAAAATAAAAAATAAAAAAAAAAAAGCGAGGTGTGAATTCAATTGGAAAATATTTCTTGATTTTCTATATAACTTAAATTATATCCTTGTTAATCATGAAGACAACTTCAAAAATTAAAAACTTTAGTTCTGAGAAGAAAATAGAGAAGTGTACATTTACCTACTGTGAATTTCCTAAATAATTACATCTATGTCATATTCCTATGTACACATATGAATTCTATATATCAGTCATACATGGAAGATGAGTGCCACTTATACACTCATGCATTTCTGTGTGAATCTACACAGAAAGCCCTTCTAAGTGATTCTTATGATCATATATTTCATTACCATCATTATTTGTTGGTTTAAAATTTCTGTAGTAAGGTATGCCAACTGAAAGCAAAATCATCCCATTTTCCTCATGCAACAAAGGTCTACACCTCACTATTTACTTTAAGCATGAAGCGTTTATCAAGAAACAAGTTTGTGCAAAGAGAACAGACCTATTTTGCTGCTGCAAAATAGGCATACCACAAAATAAAAAATTGATGTCACTTCCACACTCCATGTAGCAGAACTGAAATTTATAAGGGGCAAAAATAGAGATTGATAGGTTAAAAATTACAGCAAGTTATGCACTATGAATTTTACTCCATAATAATCCCAACTTATTAGTAGAAAAGTCCTAGAAAAAAATGACATTTTATAGAAAATGTACATTACTCTGTCACTGTTTTCCATTGAAGTTTGATTATTTAATTCAGGATTGATCTCAGGATTGTAGAAATGTGGTAGAGAATATTGAACTACATTACCAAGAATTCATTTAGGACAACCAATAGTGACACTGAAAATTAGATAGTATGAAATTGGGAAAGTGTAAAAGAGTCCGTGACATCAGTAATTATGTTGAAATGAAATGGGTATCTCCGAGGATTTGCTTTCACATACAATTCCTCCATGGGTTATTACATTTTCCTCATGTTCCTTTTCAGTTCTGGCTGATATTACTGCACTGACATCTGTTTTAGTCAAAGGAAAAACCCACTAAAGTAAGCACTTTTCAAACTAGGCTTGGAGATAACAAAAAAAAGATAAATAATTTTTTTGGTTAATATTAATACAATTTCAAGACACAGTTTGTTACACAACTATCTTCCCTTTGGAAATTCCTTACATAAAAGTTACCCAATTAATTAATATTCAATGCTACAAGCATATAAATACCTTCATAAGTAGCTTAATTTTTTTCATTTGTTAAATGAATAAATGTACACACGTAAACACAGAAATATAGGCCTAGCAGTGCCTCCACTAAATGTCTAGAAGTGCAGGTTGTCTTAATAGCGGACTATTCAAAACTATTCCAGTGGAAGCTACAAAACTAAATTATTTTGCCCATCAGCAGGCAAGGTCACCCAAGCCAATAATCCCAGCACTTGGGAAATTGAGGCAGAAGGATTATTACAAGTTCAAAGGGCACAAAGGACAAGCTGCACAGCAAGATCCTGTCTCAAAAAGAAAAAAAGAAAAAAAAAACATAAAGAAAAGATAAATTCTCCAGATTCAAAAACAGAATGTGTAAAAAAAATTGAAATTTGCTTCTAGAATTTATTTATTTATTTATTTATTTATTTATTTATTTATTTATTTATTTATTTTTGTATTTTCCTGGCTCAGCCTGACGTGGGAATGGGCTGGCACAGTATGTGGTGCTGGAGATAGCACCATGGTCCTTGCAGTTGCCTAAGCTTTCCTAAGCAGGCAGTTTAGACCACTGACCCATCTCACTGCCCCTACTTGTAGAATTTATATAGAGTACTTTCATTAGAACTTTTGATGTCTATTTATTATAATAATGAGGAAATGAACTTTATTTTACTTTTTTTTTGTGTATTATGGTGCAGGGTCTGACCACACAGCTTGGACTCTTAGTTATCCTTCTAGTTTTAGCCTCCTCAGCATTGGAGTTGTAGGTATATGCCACCAAACTTGGACTCAGTTGCCAGCTCAGCATGTCCAGGGGTGGGGCTGGCATGGCATGTATTGTCAGGGATGAAACCCCAGTACTTGCCCTTGCCTAAGTAGGCACTAATTCCATTGAGCTATCTCATCAGTTCAGAAATCAACTTTAAATGATAGAATTACTAAAGGTCATAAATTCAACCTCTGGTGAAAAAAATCGACAATTATAAACTTCATAAATTGTAACATAATTATATTTATGAGTTAAATATTTATAAGGGTGACAACATACAATGTTCACAAAAAGTATTATTCAATCTTTTTTTTTTTTTTTTTTTTTATTGGACCGGGGTTTGAACTCATAACCTTGCACTTGCCAGGCAGACACTTGCGCCATGGTGCTATCTCCCCATCCCCTGTATTATTCAACCTAAATGATTCACATTTTGTCTCTCAGAACATTTATTTAGTTACGAAAGTTTAAAGTATTTTGAATCTTTTTCCATTTGATTCCTGGTGAGCACAGAAAAACAGTATTTTCAAAATATTATTTCTCATTTCAAAAATCTACAATTACACTTTGTACTCAAAATTAAATAATGTTACAACAGATTTGCCTTTGTAAATGTGCCTTATATCCTGAAATGCTTTTAATTATATTGAAGGATACCTTGGAATGTAGTAATAATTTCACCATAAGAAGTTCATGGGGCTATTTATTCTAAAGCATGAGTATGAATATAGGATCAATATTTTTATTTTAGCATTATTAATTTCAACAAGATAGAAATATCAGTGAGATAGTTTCAGAATAGGTCATAGGACAGCCACAGTAATCAATACAATGCATATTATTGTCTTCATAGTAGTTGTTCAGAGTATACTATGCAGACCTAAATTTTCTAAAGATAATTGGTACAAATATTTCTTCTAATTAAACTAAGAGAAAGTAATTGTATGTATATCTCACTAGTTCAAAACACTATGGGTTATCAGCAGAACTGGCAATGTCAGAAACTGTTGACTTGAGTCTTTGACAACTATTATTGGTATATAATATTTGGTATATTTGGGATTATGTCTTTAGACCAGTAAAGTTGTAAATGCATACTAGTAAATAATGTCATATACCCCTTCAAGACCTGCTTCTAGCAGGATTTTCACCGAATTATAAAGTAAAATATTGAGGCTTGTTCTAGAATCAATATATATAGCACTATGTATAGAACTACAAAGTTTACAACTCATCCAAACCAGGCCAGTCTAAGAAATGCAAATTGCTAAATTCTATACCTCTTCATGTCACTTGGCTCAAAATCCTAGTGTACCCCAACTAGGTAAATTTTTAGAGCTGAATTTAACCTTTAGTATGCATCCAACATAAAGAGTGGAGCGTTTTGATTAAGCACAAGTAGTTTTCTATTAATAGTTCTATCCCTCACTTTCTTACATAACAAAGATTTTATTCAATAATAAGATTCAAGTAAAATTGTCAGTTAAAATAAAAATTACATTGTTATCTTTAATTCCAAGTAAGATTAGACTATATTTAAATTCAGAAGATTATGGATGGTCCAAGCATTACTTTTTAAAATAAATAGCAAGAATGTAATTGTCTGCCATTTTTCCTTTGTACATGCCAGAACTATACATCATGATGGATGGATTACAAGCTATCAACTTGTGTAATGAAGAATTATGTGAGAAGGAAGATAAATAAGAGACACAATCTTGTTTACTTAAAAGTTCTACCTTCTTATTGCTAGATTAATTTCCTTCTTAAACCAGTACTAATTTTAGGTATATGTTGAATGCAATCAAATCTTGGTCTAATAGATACAGGCCTCTTAATAAATGGCGTATATATTAGCAGTCAATGGAAAGGTTAGCCCATTCAAATAAGATTTTCATATCAAATGAACATGAAAACTTGCAGTCTTCCTTTATAAGTGGTAACTGACCTTATACAGAAAAGAGTATACAAGTTAGGGCAAGTAGCAGCTTTCTCTTCATAGAAAGAAAAATATTCTGATATCATAATGCACTTAGTACACCTTGAATCTTCATCTACCAATCACTGTACTGGTTGACACATTGTATCAATTTGAGAAGCTATGAAGGCTTTTTTTTTTCTTTTTTGTCTTCTTGAGACAGAGTCCCACTATGTAGTTCAGGTTGGCCTTGAGCTCATTTTTGTGGCTCAGGTTGGTCTCAAATTCACATCGATCCTCCTGTCTCAGCCTCCCAAGTGCTGGGATTACAGGTGTGCGCCAAACTTTGAAGTTGAATTAAGTGACTCAGCAGGGAGTCAGAATCCTTAGTTTGTAAACATCCTCATCCTATTCAAGAGGTGGGCGTGGGCACTCTGTGAGTTCGACATCCCCAGCCCAGGGTAGCTTGTTTATAATATAAGTAAGAGAGGGAGGCTGGCTAGAAGCCTCAGCTGCTACCCTTCCTTTTGCTCTTTGCTATTTTCTGCTACCATGAACTCCTGCCCTCTGCCATGTGCCTGTCCATCTGGGAGGCAGCCAAATATAAAGTAAAACCTCCAGAAACTGTGAGCTAAATAAAGTTTTCCTTCCTTCATTTTGAGTATTGTGTATTTGTCCCAGTGAGTAATAATTAATCAAGACAGCCACCATTATAATGTAGTCACTGAGCAAGCTATGCAGACAAACAGGATGACTCCTTGGGAACTGGACTTTCCTTGGTGCGGACTGTAGGGTGCAATTGGCAACACCATTCACGCACAGAATTATGTACGCTGGACACTTTACCATTTGTAATGTTGTGAGAGCTTCAATTTGAAAGTATTTGACACCTTTAAACTAAAGAAAGTAATTTAATCATTGATTCCGTTCTGGGTAATTTATTAAAACTAATTTTCAATTTATTCATATTTAAGGATTACATTGTTCATTCATGATTGTCACCTTAAATACCCTGTCCACACTTTCTGAGGACCAGAGTCGCCCTTGTCTCCAGTCTTCCCTGGCTCTCCACCATAGCTCATGTACTAAATCCTCAAAGATATCTTTTTATATTTCTTGTTACCCAAATTAAACACAAGGAGTTAGGTAAATATGCTATCAATAACTTTGGTTGAAAATGTTGTTAGACTTTTGCGATTATAATTCTCTTGCAAAGTTTCCTTAGAATCATGACACTTTTGTTATACATAAGCATACACCCTCTAATACACTGGAAAATTTACAGAAAAATACTAATATCTTTGTAGCTATTTTCATATGTAAAATAAATTATGTTTTTCTATGATTATCATATATATATTTATTTATTTATTTTTATGGCTGACTCATCCTGCCCTGGGGGTGAGGCTGGCACAGCATGTGGTGCCAGGGATCAAACCATGGTCCCTATGGTTGCCTAAGCTTTCCTAAGCAGGTGCTTTAGACCACTGAGCCATCTCACTGGCCCCAAAGTCTGTTTTATTGAATTATTTTCCTAGAACTATTCCTCTATTTACAAAGGTCTCTATTCTATATTTTAAGCCAATTACATTTTTAAAGATTATACTTATATAAGGAATTCAATGCATTTTCATTTGAAAAATATTTTATCTTTTAGCAGGTTTTTTGAAGTTTAACAAAGTGCAAACATTCACTGAAACAAATCATGTATTTGTTACCAGCTTCTAGTACAAGCTCAGATATTCCAGTTTCTCTAAGAAAGCACAAAACTACCGAGGCAAATTGAGTACTAAATTGCTAGCTAGCAAATTAATTCATGGTGGTATTTCAAAATCTTTACTGAAATCCCCTTCCTTCTCGCTTTGAGTTTTTAATGCAAATGCATCATCCCATCCTGACAGGTCGTTTTCTCAGTAATTACAAATCCAGGGTTTGCATGGTCAGTGCCATGCTTCTGCAAGCCTGGGAGAGCTTCATTTCAGCATGTAGGTAAAGACGGCTGTGCTTCTGCAGCTCTTCAATGCAGCGCCCTAGGAATTCTAGGAAACATGTGCTCTCAGGTGAGATCCCAGCAGGAACAATTATGATTGCAGCCAGAGGTACTTACAACTATAGAACTTGAATAATCTTATAAAATGTCACAAGAATAAGCTTTCAACATCATAAAGTGTGATTTCATCCACAAAATATATATCCCGCAAAGTGTTTCAAAACAGTCATAAAGCTATTTGATTTTGTGAACATCAGTAAGATACTTAGAAAACTGTATTGGTCCTTTTGGCTCACAGCTCACATCCTAGTATTTTTCCTAAGTCCTTCTGTCTACCACATGTTCTCTTTCACTCAGCATCACAGGGACAAACTGTGCATTCTATCTCTTGCTTGATTTCATTCATGACAATTTTTTATTACCTTTAATAAGAAATAACGATGTAGAGCAATGTGACAGTTTCAAAACACATTAGTAGTAAATTTCAGTATTTGATACAATGCATATTGTTGTTCTCCTATTAGTTATACAGAACAGAGGGTGTAGATGTTATAATTTTTCAAATCATTATTGGTACAACCAAATCCCTTCTCATTGAACTAAGAGAAAGTAGTTGTATACATAATCCAGTGTTCAGTAATCACAGTGGGTTATTGGTAAAACTGGCAAGGTTGAAAGCTGTCGATTTAAACCTTTTACAGATCAATATTCTAATCTAGCTTTATGTTTTATGCGTTGTGGTTAAACTTTTTCAGGACAGCTAAGGGCAAATTTAAGCATGACCTGTATAGCAAAACATGTAACTTTTGTATGTCTCAAATCCCCTCAGGATTTACTGTAGAATCATGTACAGTGCTTTGTAGAACTATTGTCAGTTAAAATATCTATCTTTTGAGAAGGCAGAGACAGAGGCAGAGTAAAAAGTGGAGAAGCTAGCTGGGAACTGATTGCTACTATTAATTTAATAAGTAGAGCATAGTAAATCTATAAATATTAACATGAAATATGTAGTTTGTACTTTATTATTTTCTGTGTTCCATCTAAATTTGCTGTTAATAGAGATTTATCTAGATTAATACTTCAGATGCCTTTCTTGTTTTAAAAATTTGAGAACGTATCATATTTTGTTTTATCTCAAAAATAAAATACTTCTCAAATATTAAATAATTGAAGTCACATTTTGTGAGACATGTTTGGTTCACATTTGTTTCCAGGCTAAAACAAGAGGTTACTCCATCAATTATCATGAATGAGAGTGACTAATTTATTATTTATTTCCTTGAATTTTTCAAATAATAATTGTTTTTGTCTTTTTGAGACAGTGTCTCATTATGCAGTTCAGGCTGGCCTTGAGCTCACTTTTGTAGCCCAGGATGGTCTTAAACTCGCACCGATCCTCCTGCCTCAGCCTCCCAAGTACTGGGCTTATGGGCATGAGATAGTATGGACAGCTCAAATAATAATTTTATTTAAGGATGTTTTTGTAAAATGTTTAAAATAATGACATTATTATTGCTATTTTACTTTTTCTTTTTATTATGATATTTTATGTATTTGGTACAGGGTCTCACTACGCAGCTCAGACTCAAATTGATCCTCCTGCGGTCAGATTCCCAGCACTGAGATTATGGGCATGAGACAGTATGGTGGACTCTGGTTGGCTTAACACGTGGGGGACTGGGCCAGCATGATATGTGGTGCTGGGGATCAAATAGTGGTCCCTGTGCATGCCTAGGTAGGCACTTAGTGCACTGAGCTATCTCATCACATTATTTCTATTTTAAACCTCACAGAAAATTGGACCTTTCTTTCTTTCTTTCTTTATTTATTTATTTTTTGTCTTTTTGAGACAGGGTCTTGCTATGCAGTTGAGGCTGGTCCTGAGCTCACTTTTGTAGCCCAGGCTGGTCTCGAACTTGCACCAATCCTCCTGCCTCAGCCTCCCGAGTGCTGGGATTACAGGCGTGAGCCACAATGCCCGGCTGAAAATTGGACCTTTATTACTAAGATGAAAATATTACATTGTTTCATTTTCATGTATTTATCTTGTTTGTGTGCTAGCTTAGTTTTATAATTTTCTCCTGTATCACTTATTCCTATTATTGAGTTACAGATTTTTATCTTCCCAATTATTTACAAAGCAATATGGTTTTTACCATAATGTAATATTTTACGTTGACTTCCTCAAATATTGTACTGTGATTGTTAACATGTAGAATGATCTTGTGTCCTGTGTTTCCTGGGAATGCTCATATACTACCACTTTTGGAGCTTGTGAAACATTGGAAACTCAATAAACTGAATTACCATGTCACAATTACTTTTAATATTGCTATTTTACATATCTACTTTTTTGCATTATATTTGGTTTTAATGGTAGCATATCATAAGTCCACACCAACTTCTCTAACTTTGTCCTTCATTCCGTTTTTAGTTCTGGGAGAAAGGAAAAGTGCTTTTCATCATTTAAATATTTTGCTAGGAATTCTCCTGAATTGCTAGGACAAGGAAAACTTTAAATAAATATTCTACATAATACAAATTCTTACGTATACATTATATAGTATGATGAATAATTCATGTGTAGTGTTCCAACTCATCCTACCAACAATTCTGTGAACGAAAGTTTAGAAAAACCATGAAATCTGTCCCATGAAAATTCTAGGCATTGGCCAAACAGTAGTTTAGTCCAGATATGCATTCCCTTTTAAATGTTTTTATTGACAAATGTTTGTGATACTACAAATGCAGTAATCTCAAGTGCAAGTTTTAATTTTAGTGCTGTTTCTCCATATTGATTTCCATAGCAGTTGTACTGTGGTATCAATTATTTCAAAGCGTTCCTTTTTCTCACATCTTGCCCAATAGTTTGTGCTTTCAAATTCTTGAAACCTGGAACATTTTCTAGCACAACCCATCTCAGCAAACCCACTGGTCTTTCTTCCACCATAATAAAAATAACTGCATTATTTACATTTTTCTCAATCTTTCCCTTTAGTATTAATTTTGTTTGTTCATTTTACATTTACTGCATTCTTCATTGATCATAATGTTACATTTTTTCCTTTCATTTTTTTCTTCCTTGTATAATATGTTCTTAATTAGTGGACTTTAAGGAACAATCAAATTTCTTAAACTCTGAAAAGCAATAGTTTAAATACATTCTCCATGCTATGTAAGGAAATTCAAAGCTTCATCCAATATATTTTCCATCTTCAGAAAAAAATGTTCTTTTATATTTTTTATTTCATTTGTATTTATTTATTTATTTATTTATTTATTTATTTATTTATTTTGTACTTTAGGGAAGGGTTTACAGCATGTTCAGGGTCTCACTACTAGATCTGACCCACAGTGATCCACATGTTTACAGCCTCCCAAGAGCTGGGATTACAGGAGTGGTGCTCCTGCACCCAGTCTCAATTCCAATCTCAGCGTGCCCCAGGGGTAGGGCCTGCCTAGCAGGCCCTGGAATTGAACTCTAGCTCCTACACCTGCTTGTGGCACTTTAATCCACTGAACTATTTGCTGGCCCAATATTCTTCTAATTAACTCTGATTTGATAACATTTTTATCTTCAGTCTGTTTATTGTCTTTATGCTAATTCATCTCAGACATGGACTACTCTCTTTTTGAATATTTTTTTCCTCCAAAAATATTCACAAAGATAGATAAATACAGGAGAAATTTCTAGCTTAACAAAAAGCTTAATAACTATAGATAGAGGTAATCAACTGTAGAACATCAGCCAATTGCCATTCTTGCAGCATTACTAAGCCATGGAACTCAAACCTTAAAGTGATACTAAACACTGGGATTACAGGCATGTGCCAACACACCTGGTGTTAATTTAACTTGAATAATCACTATTCAAGATAATTGTAGTGGTAAATGTGTTAATAAATAATAAATACACATTCTCAGAGGCCCAGATATCAAGGTTTAGAATTTAGAGAGCGGAAATGAATTAACTAAGTCTATGTCATGAAGAACACGACTAGAACTTGAAGCTAGAAATAGATTTATGATACACTTACATTGTATAAATTGCTGATCCATTACAAAATATATAAAAGAATACTAGTTTTGGCTGAGGAGATAGCTCGGCAGTCTAACGCCTGCCTGGCAAGCACGAGGACCATGGTTCGAACCCAGGTACCAGATCTTGCATTGAACTGAATCGTGGGTGCGCCATGGTGGCCACTAAAACTGGGTGTGGTGATGCACGCTGTAATTCCAGCACTGGTGAGGCTGAGAACAGGAGGATTGTTATGAGTCTGAGCTGCATAGCCAGACTGTACCAAATAAATAAAAGTTTATTTAAAAGAAAAAGAATACTCGTTCCTATATAAATGGACTTTCTTAGGGGCAAGAGCACATTACTACCAGAAATCCTAAAGAGAATTTTTCAACTTTTCAGAAAAGTAAAAGGAACCCATAAGAAACACATTTTTGCCCTTAACTTCTAGATTTGAACCCACTAAATGTTGCATGTTCAAGGAGAAGCAGCTCCTTTGTTAATAAACATGAAATAAAATTAATATTCCCATTTCTCCATTTTACTTGTTACATTTTAAAGGCTGGACATAGTTACTTACTATCGTAGGGAACAATATAGATACTAAAAAATTCATAATTATAAAACATTCTATCTAATATGTCTAATCCAGAAAGTATATGATGTAAGAGACCCAGGAGGCTAATGGACATGACCAAAGTGATCTTGGGGGCCTTCTGCATTACCTGATGACTGACAATAAGAATAATTTTTCACATGTGAATCAGTAATATTAATTTTAACTTGTTTATTCATATACTGTTTCCTTCAAGCCTAAAGTAATAATACACAAAAATTAATGGAGAATGCAGCAAGGAGAAGTTAATAAATTTGCATATGTTGATGAAATACAGTCGAAGTTTAAAAGGTCACCATATCTAGAAGGAAAATATGGAGATAGGAGGGATAGAAACCTAATACCAAACAGGAAATAAAAGCCAGAGCTGACTAGACCTGATTTCTTCTGGTATAATGAAAGGAGCAACTAATGGTCTCTCTGTCTCTCTGTATCTCTCCATCTCTCTCTTTCTCTCTTTCTCTCTCTCTCTCTTTCTCTCTCTGCTTTGATCAATTACTATTATATCTAGTAATGTAAGCAACTAATTTCAAAACAACAATATTCAATATAACAATTATGGTTTAATTACTATCATTTTGTTCAGACAAATTCTGAATCATTTCTGAAGTTTTTAGCTATTATTTATACTCTTTACAAATAAAATAAATAAAGTAAAATGAAAAAGTACTCAGTGGTGATCAGATATCAAACAGAGAAAGGAAAACAGAAATAGCGTAACTGTTAAATTTTAGCTCTTACTAGACATTTAAATTATTTTACCCAGTTACTCCATTTAACTTTCTTTTTTTTTTTTTTTTTTTTTTTTTTTTTTTTTTTGTCTTTTTAAGACAGGGTCTCACTATGCAGTTGAGGCTGGTCCTGAGCTCACTTTTGTAGCCCAGGCTGGTCTCGAACTTGCATCAATCCTCCTGCCTCAGCCTCCCGAGTGCTGGGATTACAGGCGTGCGCCACCACGCCCGGCTACTCCATTTAACTTTCGTTGAGCCATCTTTGGTTCTCTTTGTGATAATACAAAGTAGTTCCTTGCAACGAAAGACAGTTTTTTGGTTACTTGCTATATATCTGGCCACAATTTGCTAGAATTTGTAGTTCTAATAAGCAGCAAATTAGCAAATAAATATGCAAGCCTCCTCATTTCCAGTGTTATGGCAGGCTTCTATTTTTTATGAGTCTTCTTGGAGGTAATTCTCTCTACCAGTCCTGCCACAAGTTATTTATCAAACGCTCTAAATTATCTGAGTGATTGTTAAATTCCATCTCCTGGGCTGGAAGGAAGCTCAGTAGAAGAGTACTTTTACCATGGAAGATGTCCTGGATTCCGTTGTCAGCCCCAGAAAGCACCACTCATGTACACACACACACACACACACACACACACACACACACACACACACACGGATTTAAAATAAATGAATTTTTTTTGTCTTTTTGAAACAGGGTCTCGCTATGCAGTTCAGGCTGGCCTTGAGCTCACTTTTGTAGCCCAGGCTGGTCTTGAATTCACACTGATCCTCCTGCCTCAGCCTCCCAAGTGCTGGGATTACAGGCGTGAGCCACCACGCCTGGCTAATAATAAATGAAAATTTTGAAGAACAAGCAGACAGCATAGTCTTCTACAATGAAAAGACAAGGTAGCATCTCTTACTTTCTCACTTTCATAAAGAGAATTCCCTTCATGCATTCATTATCCCAGACAACATTGCCACAGCCAGTCTCTTCAGCTTGTGACTCTTGTATCCTGATTCTACTCCACACCATACCCTGACTTTCTGATGATAGCTGTGTGAGAGCTGTTTCCCTGGAGGGAGAGAAGCATTGTACCTTCTTGGTTTTCCTTGAGTGAGACTATGTTTTATGAGGTGATTTCTATGTAATATTTTATTTCACTTCTAACCTCAATTTTTGAAGACAAATGCAGTTTCCTTGGAAGTTTTTTTTTCAAGCACTGTTTGTCCTCATTTTTTATTGTTTGGATTTTACCTTTGCACTTTGAGCTTTCATTTATTTCTATATATCTAAAAGTGTTTCAGAGAAAAGTTAAGAAACTCTTATGAGAGATGTTAGAGTGAGTATAATTTACAATGGAAAATGTGCTAGTGAAAGGAAAGAAGAAATTCACAAAAATGGAAAGACAACAAACGTTATTTCTTAGCCCATTTAAAATATCTAAAATAACTTGCTTTTCTTTAAGAAAATGCTAATAATCACTCCAACATTTTCATAATGTCTCTGTGGAAGTACTAATGTAATTGATGCATTTAAATGACATAATTCAGTGACTTAAGAGTATACTTAAAGTTATATCATGTCATCTGATTCTAAGATCAAAATATTTTTATATCATATTGCGTTATATATTTTTATATTTTAATAATCCAGTATATACACATTATCATTCTAAAAGAAAGATGAACAGTAATCTCACTGATTTATAAATTTACTTATTTAGAGCAAACTGGTCAAGCAATAGCAATGACTCATCCAGATGCCTGACAATGACAAAAGTTCTACAAAGCACTGTACATGTTTTCAAAGTAAATCCTGAGGAGACTTGACTCACCTTGTCAGGCACAAAAGTTGCACGTTTTTATTATGCAGGTCTTTCTTTAACTTGCCCTTAATTACCCGTCACAAAAGTTTAACCGCGAGGCATAAAACGTAAGGCTAGATTAGTATGCTGAGTTGTAAAAGGCTTAAATCAACAGCTTCCAACATTGCCAGTTTTGCCAGTAACCCACTGCAATTATAGAACGTTGGACTATGTATACTGCTGCTTTCTCTTAGTTCAATGAGAAGAAATTTTTTGTACTAATAATGATTAGAAAAATTATCACATCTACACTCTATGCTCTATATAACTACTATGAGGACAACAATATGCATTGGTGATGTACTACTAATTTGTTTTGAAACTATCACATTGTTATTTCTTATTAAAAGTAATAAAAAATAAAATAAATTTAGTTATTTAGATGTTATGAATAAGCACTGGAATATAAACTGTAATACCTTATGAATCATTTTCAAGGTTCG
The DNA here is from genome assembly GCA_004027025.1 of Myocastor coypus. Taxonomy (NCBI): domain Eukaryota; kingdom Metazoa; phylum Chordata; class Mammalia; order Rodentia; family Myocastoridae; genus Myocastor; species Myocastor coypus. The sequence goes on along the minus strand of PVJA010012496.1, from coordinate 7,266 downwards.
TTTTTCTTTTAGTACCTTCTTCATTCCTTACTGTTACTAAAATCTTACTGCATAGATACACTGATGTCAAATATTTATAACTCAGTGGATGGAATCTTCCTTTCTGTCTTTTACTTATAAATAATACTTCTACAAGCATTCACAGATGAACTTGTGGAAGGATACATGTTTTCACTAATCTTGAATGTATGCTTAGAAATGCAACTCACTTTATAGTTCCTGTATTATTGCATATTCTCACTAACAATTTATTACAGTATCCACTTCTCTATTGCTATGGAGAAAATTTTTCCTTTCATTTCATGAGAGTCATTCTAGTAGACTCAAAAGATAATATGTAGTTTTGATTTTCACTGTAGTACTGGTTAAAAGTGTTGAAATCGTTCATGGGCTTATTGATAATCAGCATATTTTCTTGGACAAAATGTACTTTGAAAATACTTGTCAATGTAAAATATTTTAAAGCTGAATATTGTTGATTTGTGGGTGCTGCTTATACATTTTAACTTTTTTTTTTTTTGCGGGACTGGGGTTCAAACTCACAACCTTGCTCTTCCCAGACAGGCACTTATGACTCGGTGCTGTCTCCCCAGCCCCACTCCACTTATATATATTTTAAATTAAACTCATCTGATATATCATTTGAAAATATTTCTCTTTATTTGTCAGCATAATTTTTATTTATGCAATAGTAATTTAATATTCTGTGATGTATTTATTTGAAATTTGTGGGTTTTTTGAATTGCATTTCAGTTAAAGGTTTTACAATCTTTATTTTCCCTTTTAGGTTCATGATCATCATCATCATCGTCATCTTCTTTCTTCTTCTTCTTCTTCTTCTTCTTCTTCTTCTTCTTCTTCTTCTTCTTCTTCTTCTTCTTCTTCTTCTTCTTCTTCTTCTTCTTCTTCTTCTTCTTCTTCTTCTTCTTCATCTTGTTCTTTTACATGTACCCTAACAAGTTACTCTTTGCCCAGCTGCCATATTCAATTATATTTTCCTTATCCAGTTAGATCTGACCTCTTCATTATCAGATAAATGTGACATGGATCTTGCTTTCTTTATTTCTAGAATTTATATCTTACATTCTTTTCAGTCAACAAACAGTAACTATGAGGTCCCTCCCTTCGTATGTGCCTTAAGGTACATGGCATTTAGCATGTATATGAACTCCTAGACTGCTATGAATATACATAGTTTCATTTCTCAGTTTGTGGAGTCAACTCAAGTTCTGAGCAGCTCAGTCTTCAGCTACTGTTTGGTTACAAATTAGATTTAAGTCCTTTATGCCCATCAGTTTTCTGTGCAGTGTGAATGAGTAACCATGTAGCCTGAGCTGCTCCTTTAGCTTTTGGCTCATCCTTGACTCCAATAACTCCTAAATGAGGACAATACTGAACACTTGCATAACTTTACCATCTTGAGGGTTGACTCTGATCTCAAGATAGATATCTTAGTCTCCTTTTCCCCTGGGTTTCTGTATTGGGTTTCTAGGTAGCTTCTCTGTTGTTTTACTGGTTTCACTGAATACCTTCATTCTAATTGTCTTCAACCAAAGTCTTCATTGTTTTTGATAATGCCCTGAAATACAAAATTTTCTACTTTCTGTCCCACATAAAGCCAGTCCCCTGAGATAGAGCTGAGGAGATCATAATCTACTGCTTTGCCTTCTGCTCTTTCATCACAATTTTCATGTCACTTTATAGGTACTAAGGAGCAGGGACCTGTCTTTAGCAGAGTGGTGTCTGTGATTCATCTGTGCACTGCGTTTTTAATATCTGTGCAGGACATAGAAACCCATGGTGTAGGTTCACGGTCCCTACTATGAAGTCTATGTTCTATATTCCCAGAACTATAATTGTAAGAGGGTCAGTCTTTAGTTTTCTCTGTCTGCCATATGAGTCTGAGCACCAGTTCTAAAGGGAGGCTAAAGAATATGCTTGCTTGTCCTTTTAGCTACTTCTGCCTGTGATAAGCTTTTGCAAAGTGGAGATGGCTATGAGGAAGGAGATAGTCAAGCAACCTTGATTTCTAGGAGTGAAAACACAAATTAGACTCAGAATCAATATATTTTTGCTAAGAAAAATGCCCAAGATAGGTTTTCTAAATGTGGATCTAGAAGGAGAGTGGTACAATAGTAATATCAAAATGAGACAAATGTCCTAGACTAGCTGATGTTTTTACTGACAATAGATTGTCTTGATTAAATAATTTTCCATTTACTATATGCCTTTTAAGCAAATTATTCCACTTTATATCTTTTATTATATTTATATATATATATGCATATACATCAATAAATAAATATAAATGTACATTTAATGTTGGGATAATTATCCCAAGTTGAGAAGCTGAGAGAAAACTCACTATATTCTCCATCACACATGCTGGAACTCCTGCCTACACAATGGTTTCCTTTAAAGTCCTAATTTTCATAAAAACATGAGAAAATTTTTCTTTAATGTTCTTCATATATATTTTGAGTTTTGACCCACAAATATGAATGAATTAAAAACTCTTCATATTAAAGATTCTATCTTTCAAGTGAAATTATGTGCTGCATTAAGTTGTAATTGATATAGGCTCATTTACAGCCTATATTTACTCACTCATATATTTAATTAGTGCAATTAACTTCACACAAAAAGTAAATTTGCTACTCTTTGTAGGAGGAAAATTTGATTCCAAGAAATTGCTTTGTAACTGATAAATTTTTAAGGTTAAACAAAACATCACATAATCTAACTCATAATTCTACTTAACAAAGTGATGCTCCAGTCATATAATTGTTATGTAAGTTGACTTTGTACATGACTGCTGTTTTAATTTTTTGTTTAGTGAATACTCTAGTGCTCATATGAATTTTATTAACAGTAGAGAAATCTACTCACCCCACCACAAACACCGCACTGTCATTTTGTTCTTTACTATATATGATGTTTTCTTAAATCCAATAAGTTTAATTTTTTTTTTCACATTTTTCTAGAGAAGGGCCTTTAATCTCTTTCTGAAGCAAAGTCATTATCGGAGGAGGTTAATTCCTAAACAGTGCATGGAAACCAGAATTTGAACAAATGTGAGACTCATTTCTCAGGCTTTTATCAGAAAATGTCCCTTTTATCTTTATAACAGTACAATAGATACTAATAAGCTTATTCATTATATACGATTTTGGAGATACATATATATTTTGGAGATAGATAACATATATGGGAAAATATACACACTTACATATATACGTGTACATAATAACACAAACTGAATGGATTTCCTTCAGCAGTATAAATTCACATATGTTTTAATGTTTTATGTATTAAAATTCATAGTATCATATTTATTTTTACACTGTTCAGACGTGTTGGAGCTAGTTTTATCTTGAAAGTTGACCATTACAAAAAAAAATCGAGACATAGTTTGGAAAAAAGTAGATAAAGGAAGCATAATTTACCTATGTATATTAATATATGGCTTTAGTTCCTACAAAATTTCTTACAAATATCTTGTACAGGGTACTTTCTTGGTAGCCTGAATGTGATTCAACTTGAAATATTCCTTGCCGGAAATATTTCTGTAGGTTGCTAAATAACATAATAAAATAGTGGCAGCTAACAAAAATTTCTGTCCCCCATGAACCTGCATGTTGGGAGAAAGAGTTGAGCCCAGCCTCAGGGTTCTTCTGGCTCCTTGGGCCTATATTAAGTTTCACAGTTGCTGACTTGGGCTAGTTTATGAAGATCTTTTCTCTTAGTTACTCTTCTCTCGTTGTTGGGACAGATACTCTACAGTCAGAATGAGGGAAGGAAAGGTTCATTTAGCTCACAGATATTGGAGGTTCAGTCCATATTCAGCTGGCTCCAAGGCACAGTGGCACATGGCAGAGGGCAAACTTTCATGGCCAACAGCTAAAAGCAAGAGAGCCTGGAGAGGGGGCAGCAACACAAGTAGCTAACTTCTCTTCCTTTACATTGAAATGCAAATCAACTACCCCAGGGGAGGTGCAACACCCATACCCACAACAATCACTTACAAATTCCAGAAGCTGCCAAATGACTGCATGAGGCTTTGGGGCTGACGCCTATATACAAACTGTAAAACCTTCTTAGGATGAAGTTCCTTGGGCCACTTGACGTGTCTGCTGTCCTTGAGCATAGAGCCCAACTGATCATGTTACAAGATTACACATTAAGAAAGCAAGCAATACTTTGCAGAGCCTTGTCTAGTTGCTATTTGTTCTACATCTGCTACTTAACTATTAATTTTATTTTTGTTTTTACAATCACATGATGTTTGCACATATTTATAAAGCATTCTGTGGTATTTTAATATACATACAAAATGCATACTGGTCAAATTAGTAGGATCATTATTTCGAGCTATTTATTATTTATTTGCTTTATTTTCTTTGTCCTACTAGTGAGTAAACCCACATCCTTTGCACTAGGCAATATCCACCCTTCTTTTTTATTTTGAGATAAGATCTCACTGATTTGGTAAATTGTTCAGGATGAACTTCAGTTTTTATCCTCCTCCCTCAGCCTCCTAGAATGTTGAGACTAGAGTATCATTCTGTTTTTTGTCTGTCCTGCAAAACCCCATGGTCATGCTTCAAAGCATTAAGAAAATATTTTCATCTTTTTATTGAAGGAGCTGGAAGACACATTGCATATGAAATGAGTAGGAGGCTGGGGATTTTTTGTTATATGGATATTCTGTCACCCTTCTGATTTATTGATTGTACTTTTTCTGAATAACTTATCAACTGAATGCATAGTTTATTGGCTAAACAAGAAACAGGTCTTAATTTTCATTTCTGGATGCATTATATTATTGTTCATTCTTTTGAAATTAAGACCCATAAAAACTGTCAAATTTATCCTCATATTAGTATGTATATAGTTGGGATAAATTATTTTGCTTTCTTATATCTTTAACAGTTGAACTTTGCAGTAATATTCTTTTCTCTTTGAGTCTAAGTCAGTTTAATTGAAATAGTAAAATATTTATGTACATGTGGGACAAAAAGTTTAAGTTGATTATAAAAATAAGTGACAACCATAATGTTAACTAAATTAAATCAGATACAACTTTGAATACATGTACACTGAAAAGTAAAATAAACACAGATAATAGGAAATGGAGATAGCTCTTTTTAAAAGTGAAATGAGCCAACAGGTGGAGGGAGTATTGAGCAAAGAGAAAACTGAGAGGCGTTGTTGATATGTACTAACACTCCAAGATGAACTGTTTTTCTTATAGACTGATAGAAATAAAAAATTAAAAAAATAAATGACCAACCTTCTAAATGTTATATATCAAAATGTATGACTCTTTTTATTGTTTTTGTAGGTAAAACAGCGTTCAGATGCCCTTAGGCTTTCTTTGTGTGTAGTTTGTTCACATTCCTGATACTATGATAAACTGCCTACATACATAATTTAAGGAGAACTATACTTGGATTGTAGTTTCAGAGGAAACAGTCCATAGCTTATAACAAGAAAAAAAAATATATTTCATATAGTTTTCATATATATACATATAACAAACAAAATTTTGGCTCAAAGTCAGTAGTATCATGGCAGAAGGGCACGGTGGCAAAAAAAACTATCATTCCATTATGGTGAAAAAGCAGAAAGAGAATACAAGTTGCAGGACAAAAATTTAACCTTTCATGTTACATTCCCAATCAATGATCTCCATCCCTAGATTCCAACCTGCAACAAAATAGTTACCTACGCAGTCATACATGTGTTAATGCATTAATGAGTTAATACCATCACAGTCCACTGATCTTTTAAAGTCTCTATATCTGAACATGTTTTATTGAATTATTATTAGTAATAACAATGTTTTCCTCCACTAAATATCATCTGTCACAATCGGTATTTATTAGTTTTTAATTACTTTTAGAGAATGTTACCCATGATATGGAAAAGGAAGTGTTTCTCCAATTACAAAGTGTACAGAAAATAATTTTCAAGTATGCGAACAGTGTAATATATTTATTTATATAAATACATATATAAAGATCAATAAATATTCTTAAACAGAATATTTCTCTCTTTCTTTCTCTTTCTCCCTCCCTTTCTCAAAATACAGATGACTTAGAACAAAGGCAATATATTCTGAATAACAATGTCATTTTCACCTCTTCTTACACATACTCTCTGGAATAGATTATAACTAACCTACAACTTTGTAAAAGAGAAATGAGCCAAGAAGTAGAAGGAGGAGGAAATGAAGAGAAAATGGATTGAGGAAAAGAATTAAGACAAATTATTGATATCTAACAACTTTCCACCCAATCTATGGGAAAGCTGCAGCTAAAAACAGCACTCATTCAATCTTTTTATATGATGAAAAAACAAAAATGAAGAAACTCTGTTTTATCTATGCTGTGTGATATAGTTTCACGGTAACACTGCACTGAACAATGCATCATGAGGCTGTTCATAAGGAAAACTATCAGATCATCTGAATCTGTCTAAAAAAACTTCCCCCATGCACTGCCCCACATACGTTGTGGGATTTAAATTTACCATTGTAAGAAATAGGGATCTATAATTATCACATTATCCAAAGCTTAGTGAAATGTTATAGATGAAATATTATGCAATATTTACAGAAGAAATATCTTATGCAACGAACATAGGATGCTTATAACTTCTTTTTTGTTCCAGTTTGTCCTCTGACTAAAGCGGTCTATTCAACAATGGCCCCATTAGGCAGTAAAAGATTATTATTTATTTGTGGCTGTATTCACTCACTGTTTTTTTGGTTTGTATTTTGCAATGACATGAGGAATTTTATCTGAAAAATTTGTTGTTGCTTTTTGCTTATCCATCAGTGTATACATTATAATGTCTAACTAGTTGGTGATCAATCTTCTCCCTTAAAAAAAAATCTTCTCCCTTTAAAACATATAATAGAAAACATTCGTGCCAGCTAGATAGCTCAGTGGACTAACGCACCTGTTTAGGCAGAGCACAGCGGCAGGGGTTCAATCATCTCTGGTGAGCCATGCTGGCTCCGCTCCTTGGGCATGCTGAACTGGTGCTTGAGACTGAGCATTGTAATCCCAGCGTGCATGTAATGCCAATATGTGAGAGGCTGAAAACAGGAAAATCACTCATTATGAGTCATATCTACATAGTGAGACTCTGTACATTCTGTAGGCACTTCACCAAACACACAAAAAAAGAAAAATTTCACAGCATAATCTGAAAGAGTAATACTTTATTTATTTATTTATTTATTTATTTGTGTTTTGT
>PVJA010012495.1:0-51894 GCA_004027025.1 Myocastor coypus | reverse complement strand
TTCAGCAAGAAAAACACTGAAGAGCAAAGATTAGACACAATTACTAGGTACAGTGAAAATCTGATACAAATATTTTTGAGGTCAGAAGGCACCACATACTTATTCAACTAAGAAAACCACCCTTACAACACAGGATGATTTTATCTTTACACAGGACCTAGAACACAAGCTGCCAGTTGGGTGCTGAATAGCAGAGCAAAATCCCCAGTTTATGCCATGAATTCATAGGGAATAGGTTCCAGAAACTCAGGTTCCTTCCCATTGGTCCTCACAAAATGTGTTTGTCTGAGAGGGGTAGGCTGTTGCTTCAGCTGAACCCAGGTACCTTTTTCTTTGGCTTCCTTCTTTTTCTGATTATTTTCCTTGACACATTTCAGGAAGCTATTCCAACTTTTTGAGTGTTTAATATGCTCGATACATACATTAATCCTCTTGGAAAGTATCTTGCCCTTAACTTGCTTGTTTACAACAATGCCAATAACATGCTGGGTAACATAAACTCTTCCCATTTTGCCATAATACCATTTGTGAGCCATTCCTTCTTGCACAGGAAGGAATTGTTCCCTAGATGTGTACAATATCACTCTTTTTGTAGAGTCACATGTATGTGGCCAAAGGGCCAACACCATGTTTTCTAAAAGGCCAGGTTCCATTCTCTTGCCCTTTGTTAGTCATTTTGACAAATTACTGGAAGATGGCAGTTATTGCCAAAATAAAAGGTACCATGCCTGAGTTTTTTTTTTGTCTTTTTGAGACAGGGTCTCACTATGCAGTTCAGGCTGGCCTTGAGCTCACTTTTGTAGCCCAGGCTGGAATAGACCCTTTTCTAATGAAAAGGATTAAATGTTTTAAATGACTGAAATGAACTTTGCAATGGACAGTTGACAGTCATCAAGTTATGGGTAACTGTGTCTCCTAGACCCCAGGCTCCCAAGGCCATGTCACATCTTCAACATCAGTGTCAGTGTGACTCCAGTCCAGGGCCTCCCTTACAAGGATGCTCTTGGGCTGGGGTTGCCCACCCAGTGGCTCTTCTGAGACTTGCCACCATCTAGCCCTCTGATTACTGGCTTCACTCCACCCTCACTCAACCTTCGTCAGCCTTTAGCTCCAAGGAGCAGTCCTTTATACTTACTGATCCCACAAGCACTGAACACTCCTTGAGTGGCCTTTAGTGGACTTGCTGCAGCCTGACCTTTCCCCTTGGTGACATCTGACCTGCAAAACTTGCTGCTGGCTATGTGTATTTGCTGCTTCCACTTGTTCAATTTCTTCGAGTCCCCTCTGCTGCATTGTGCCTCGCACCCCCATACCCCTTCTCCCTGTGTCATCAGTGTGGTTTGCTCTAGACCTAGCATGTGTCCTTGACCTGATGTTACCTTCCCTTACCTCTTTTGCTTTATAATAATATTTAAATTTTTATTTTGAATGTTAACATTTTGACACACTTTGCCCTGTTCCTAACACCAGGCTATTAAAATAGACTCATCAGCTATTTTTGTAGCAGTTGAAAAAGATTCTACCAGCATGGCAATTGTAGGTGGGCATGGTGTAGTGCTAGTTAGCAGGCTGAGGTGAGGACCTTACAAATTGGAGCAGGGATTTGTAAGACCTTGTTTCAAAATAAATGTAAATAAAAGGCCTGAAGTGGTAGCCCAGTACCAAAATTCTGCCCTCAGTACCATAAAAGGAAAAAGATGAAAATTTTATCAACCTAACCCTTGTAATTTGCTGCTATAAGATTTAATTTTCTTGGGGACTGGGGAGATAGCTCCAAGGCACAAGTGCCTGCCTGGAAAGTGCAAGGTCGTGAGTTCGAACCCTGGTCCTGCAAAAGATAGAGAGAGAGATTTAATTTTCTCAAATAACTAGTACTATGGTTCTCATGAGGTACAACATTGCTGCCCTTATGACATGCACGTCATAAGTCATTCTTATGACTTATCTTGCACCTCCTCTGTTTGCCTGTTTTCCTCACCTATTTTCTCCTTTCACTTCTAATCTTCTAAAGTTATCTTTGCCACATATCCTTTCTTTACTTACATATTCACACCTAGGACTGTCAGGACCACTTGGCCTTGTGCTTTTGTATCTTAACTCCAGTCTCGTCTGCATAGTCTTAACTGCATCACTTTTCATTAGTGTCAGTAAGTACTCTGCCTCTCAGCTATGTCCCTAGCCTCTACCCAGATTTCTTACATCTTAAAATGCTATATTGGTTCTACTGTCATTTCTGCCACTAAAGGTGCCCAGGTAGTGCTGTTTTAGCACATTGTTACACTTTTGCACATAACGTATTTTACCTAGCATTTTCTACATATTCAGTCTGGCCCATGACTCCTCCCTTTGCTGAACCTAACGAGAGCACATCCCATCCCCTGTTGTGGGTATGTAGTGCTTCACCAAAACTGATGCCCTCGAGAAGACTAAGCATTTCCAGCTTGGGAAAGTGCCCAGATGCTCTCGTCCTCACCCTCTTACACAGGGCTGCTGGCTCAGTTCTTTTGCAGGGTCTTACTGCACAGGTCAGACTCAGTGATCCTCCTGTTTTCAGCCTCCCACATACTGGGATTATAGGCATGCGCAGCCACACCCAGTTTCAATTGCTATCTCAGCGCACCCTGGAAGGGGAGCCAGCATGGCATGCCCGGTGCTTGAACCCAGTCCCCGCACGCTGAGCTGGCTCAGTTCTGCAATTTGTATCCTATGTTATGATTTGCTTTTATGTAAAAGCATTCTCTCTTTTTCAGGAGAATTTGTGAAGTAATTAATGAAGCAGTATGGAAGCATAATATAATTTATGTTTCAAGCGCTGGAAATAATGGTCCATGCCTTTCGACAGTGGGTTGTCCAGGTGGAACTACATCAAGTGTGATAGGTTAGTTTCCTGGTTTAGAAATACAGATGTTTAAACAAAGAAACCAAAAAAGGCCACAGCACATGTTAACTGTACCTTTCTGAGTACAGTACCCTGCTGACCAGTAATAGTCCAGGAGAAGAACCATTGTATGTTCAATTTACTGTAATTTAAAGAAGAATTGAATATGTGGTTTAACAGAAGTACAGATGCCAGCTTTGTATGTTGTTATATAACCCACGTAAGAGTCCTGCAAGTTAACTTTTATATTTCCATTTAACTCTCCATCTCTTTCTAGGAGAGAGAATGAATGTAGATATTAAATGTATCTACTAATGTAGATATTTCCATGTAAGCAGTTGACCCACATGAGCAGTGGATTTCGTTGCAAGAACCAGGGTCTATTAGGTGTACTTTGATTCCTGTCATTAATGATAGATCTGCCTTGCAGGTGTTGGTGCTTACGTTTCTCCTGATATGATGGTTGCTGAGTATTCACTGAGAGAGAAATTACCTGCAAACCAATACACATGGTCTTCTAGAGGCCCAAGGTAGGTGCATGGTACATGACCCTTTTGCATATGTGAATTAAACTAGCTTATGAGGTTGTGAAGGGCAGAGTTTTCAGAAAGAACCAGTGAAGGCCTTGTCTTAAATAATGCTAATGTTTGAACTTCAGTGAAATAAAGGTGTTCAGCTTTTTGTAAAGCATCAGTTGTGGAGCCTGCAAACCTAAGCGCAGTACATATAACATACTTTGAACATTTTGTGTATAATTCATAAAATGAAAGTTCTGATTGACAAATAACACTCATCTGTTTTGATCTTGCCATCCTCTGAACTGTATTTGTCTAATTCTATGAAATGATTATGTTTCTCAGGACTTAGTCCTAATTTTTATAATCACTCATTCTGACATCAGTGAGTACAGGCATGCTCTGGAAAATGAAACCTATTTTAAATCATCCTTTACTTTTTTCGAGTTGACTTAAAAGAATTTAGTTCAGCAATCACTGCCAGTGGGAAACATGCACTGGGAGACATGAAACAATTTGTGGTCTGGGTTGAGTGAGAATGCCATTGTTAGGGGACAGCAGAGGAGGAACAGTCACAGGAGGTATTGGAGGAGATGACACTGGGGCTGACCTTGAAGAACTGGTAGGTGCTGAGAGAAAGGGTAGTTGTATCTATAGAGCAGGAACCCAAGGGTAAGCAAGTTTTAGTAGATAGCTAGTTTATCACACTAAACTGCTTTAGTGGCACTGAGGAGATGAGTGTGTAAAGTGTAAAATAGATGGTAGAAGCAACACTGAAAGGAATGGTTAGAAAATTGGCTGGCAAAGCAAAAGTGATATTTAATTCTATGCATTATATGTAGCTTCCTAGTTCAGCTTAAAAAGTAAGCTCACTTCATTAATTAAAAACTATTGGATTATCCACTAGTTATGTTGTTTTGTTTTTGAGACAGTCTTGCCTTTCAGTTCAGGGACTGGGCTTGACTTCTTTGTGCAGCCCTCCTGTGTCTACCTGCCAAGGGCTGGGAGCATAGGCATGTACCACTGCACCTGGCAGAAAGCTTTGTTTTGTACCAGTGCCGTGAACTGTCCTCCGCAGCCCACCTAATGTCACTGAAGAAGAGCGAATAGGAGTTAGAAATTACAAGAGGTTTTTGTGGTTTATGTTCAATGTTCAGTTAATAAATGTCTTAAATGATTAAATGTGTTGCTTTTAAAACTGATTTTAAAATATTAAGTTTCTGTTACAGTCAGCACAAAAACAAATTATTAAAGCATGTTTAAGCCACCCTTTTCCAATCACTTGGCCATAAAACGTTTTAAGAACTCTTTGAGGAGCTGGGAGGATTATCCTGTGGTAGTTATGCTTAGTATGAATGTGGCTCTGACTGTAATCTCCATTATCAAACAACAAAACAGAAAGTGCATAAAGAATTATTTTAAGTAAATCCCAAAGGGTTTGTGAATTATAATGGAAACTTGTTTTTTTGTCTTTTTTTTTTTTTTTTTTTTTTTTTTTTTTTTTTTTTTTTTTTTTTTTTTTTTTTTTTTTTTTTTTTTTTTTTTTTTTTTTTTTTTTTTTTTTTGAGACAGGGTCTCGCTATGCAGTTGAGGCTGGTCCTGAGCTCACTTTTGTAGCCCAGGCTGGTCTTGAACTCTCACCAGTCCTCCTGCCTCAGCCTCCCAAGTGCTGGGATTACAGGCGTGAGCCACCACGCCCGGCTTATAATGGAAACTTGTATTACAAACATTCATAAACCAGTTGCACAGTTTCATGTATGAACTGTGAAGGAAACCAGTATTGAAACATACTGACTCACAAACTATTTGCTCTAAAAATTGAGTTTATGTAATGTTTATTAATACATGTGAAATACCACTGCAAATAGTTGGTCAAATCATTAGATTTATCTATTCAACTATAAAATACAGAATGGACTAATGGTCATTGAATGGGACATAATTTATAGTGCCTTTGAAAACTTATCCCTCCTTAAGCAATGATCATCAGGCATTCAGCGTCTGCTTGGTTTCTTCACGTTTCCCAGTACAGCATATCTGTTAAAGATATAACATCTACAGAGGAAGCCTGAATTGATATATGTGGTAATTTGAAAATAGAATACCACTAATTTTTTTTTTTTAATTTTAAGAAAGCACGTTGACATTTCATTATATGAGTAGAGTACTGATTTAAAGACGTAGGAATGCTCTCGCATCCCACCCTCACTCACTGCCCAGTACTGGGACTTGAACTCATGACCTCATATGTACCAGGCAGGTGCTGTGCCACAGCTATGTCCTCAGCCTAGGAATACTGTATGACTATTAAGTGCTGCATATGCTAGTGACAAGCCAGTAAAGGACAGTGGAAAGTAGTTCATATTCATGGGTCATTGTAGTTGGTTTCTTCTGCCTATAGAATACCTAGTGTTCATTTTGAGCATTAGTAAATAAGGTCCATTGTGCAAACAAGAAAGTAAAAGTCGTTCTAAGTCTCGACAGGTGCCTTGCTCTCACTGCTCCATGAACATGTGAAATCAGATTGCCCTCATATATCTAGCCAAGAGTAAAAACTTCACTCAGCTGGGGGAAGTACTACAGTGGAGGAGGCCATGCAGCAGTTTTTCTGAGGAAGTAGTGTACCACTATGTGATTTCTTTCCTTGGAACAGAGGACAGAGCATGTGTTAAGTGACAGTATGATCAAGGTTTATTGTAGCTTGTTGAACTTGGCTCTCCAAAGCCCTCATCCTCATGTTCCTGTTAAACTTGAGCTGTCCTGAGTAGCAGCCTGCAGTCCTGTGAGACTCATCTGAGTGGAGGTGTACTGTAGGTGTAAAATGTACAGCTGCTTTTTGAAGATCAAAGAAGAATGTACCCTAACCCCATTTTCTGGTAGTTACAGGCTGTAAATATTTTGGATGTGTCTTGCTAAGTAAAACAGAGTTTTAAATTCACTAGTTGCTTGTCAGTCCTTTTATTTTACTTTTTTTTAAGAATTTTTTATTTATTTTTTTTTCTTGTTTCTTTTTATTTATTTATTTTTTTTATGGCTGGCTCAGCCTGCCCTGAGGGCAGGGCTGGCATAGCATGTGGTGCCGGGGATCAAACTGCGGTCCCTGCAGCCGCCTAAGCTTTCCTAAGCAAGCGCTTTAGACCACTGAGCCATCCTGCTGGGCCCTGTCAGTCCTTTTAAATGTAGCTTTAGATAACTTTAAATTATGTATTTGACCCACATTATGTTTCCATTTTACTATATTAGACTTTAAGCTAAACTTTTTTCCAGAGCAAAGTACAGTATTAGGATATAGTTGACCTGACCAGTGACCTGCCTGTCAGTATCCACCATAAGGAGATTTTAACGGTTTTTTGTTTAGTGCTGACGGGGCCCTTGGCGTAAGCATCAGTGCACCAGGAGGAGCCATCGCTTCTGTTCCTAACTGGACATTGAGGGGCACCCAGCTGATGAATGGGACATCCATGTCTTCCCCCAATGCGTGTGGAGGCATCGCCCTGGTACTTTCAGGTAAGGTCATCACTTAATGCCCTCTTTGCTTATTGCAGATTGGTGGCCTCCATAACTTCCCTCAGGTCTGACTTGCCTGCATGCTAGAATCAACCAGGAAGCTTTAATAGATAGCAGTCTCTGTGATCCAGGTTCACAGATTCTGATTCTTGGGTAATTGGATTTGTTTGTTTGTTTGTTTGTTTGTTTGTTTTTTAATTCCCTGGTATTTGTAACTTGTATCTAGATTGGAAATCACTGTCAGAAACCATTGTGTTTCACCAAAAGTGTTTTGTTTGTTTGTTTGTTTTTTCATAGAAATGTTTTAACTAAAATGTCACTCAAGTGCAGCTAGGTGTCTGCTTCATACATTTATGTTATCTCTGCATAACTTTCATAAATGTTCCTGAAGATCTGTATGTGCATTGTAGTCTATTCTTGCAGTGTATTTAGTACAGAGTCTACAGGGTTACACTACACAGTTCAGACTCTTACTGATCCTCCTGTTTTCAGCCTCCCAAGCACTGGGATTACAGGTGGGGCCACCACACCTAGTCTCCATTGCTGTCTCACCACGCCCTGAGGGCAGGGCTGGCATGGCATGTGGGGCCCAGGAAGGGATCGAACCCCAGTCTCTGTGTCCTGGTCTTTTCTATTGAGTCAGGTATATGTGTGAGGCGCACAACTTGAGTCTGATTGCCCAGTATGAGTGTGGAAACAATGTGAAGCAAGCCGGGCGTGGTGGCTCATGCCTGTAATCCCAGCACTAAGGAGGCTGAGCCAGGAGGATTGGTGTGAGTTCGAGACCAGCCTGGGCTACAAAAGTGAGCTCAAGGCCAGCCTCAACTTCATAGAGAGACCCTATCTCAAAAAGACAAAAAAAAAGAAAGAAACAATGTGAAGTAGAGAGGTTACATATTGTGCTAGAGGGAGAAAAAGGGGTTGAAGTAGTAAAGTGTCTTAATACTTTTGCTTGTTAATTTTAGGTCTGAAAGCTAATAATGTTGACTATACGGTTCATTCGGTAAGAAGAGCCCTAGAAAACACTGCAGTGAGGGCTGAGAATATAGAAGTATTTGCCCAAGGACATGGTATTATTCAGGTATTGTCAGTGTGGAAAGCTGGGTGTAAGGCCAGTCATTAAGATAATATCTTATTATATCACTGGATGATAATACTGCAACTTATTCAATATTTATTAATTGTAAGATATATATGGCTATATCTGTAAGCACAAAGGATACAAAAACAAATTTTGTAGTAAAGACAGATTCAGTTGTGCTATGATGCATACACAAGTTGTAAATTTAAAGCAGAAAGGTACAAGAAAAACTGATCAATTAAAATGATACATTGATCAGTTTCTACATTTGGTTACTTAAGATAACAGTTTGAAGGAGGCATAGCATAGCAGGTTTTCCCCCAGTGGTAACTGGGCTGGTATTTTGAGTAAGGCTATAGAATTGCCCTCTTTGCTTAGCAACTGGCAATTTAGAAAACTGTAGAAGTGAACTTTTGCCTACACTTTGCTGTTCTTGAAAGACAGATTGGCAATTTGCAATAAAATATTGTCTTGGCTCAACTATGAATGTCTTATTGCTTATTCTTTTATTTAGGTTGATAAAGCCTATGACTACCTCATTCAGAATACTTCATTTGCTAATAGATTAGGCTTTACAGTTACTGTTGGAAATAACCGTGGCATCTACCTCCGAGATCCTGTTCAGGTGACTGCACCTTCAGATCATGGCGTTGGCATCGAACCTGTGTTTCCAGAGAACACCGGTAAGCAGTAGGCCGTTGTGAAGCACACAGGCCGCACTGGTGCTTCTCAGTAATGGTATATGGTCTAGAAATGCTCTATGGCCAGTGTTCTGAATGTGCAGTGTATTGTTTTAAAATTGACAGACTTGGGGCCTGGCAGGATGGCTCAGTGGTCTAAAGCTCCTGCTTAGGAAAGCTTGGGTGGCTTCAGGGACCACGGTTCGATCCCCAGCACCACATGCTGTTCCAGCCCTGCCCTTGGGGGCGGGCTGAGCCGGCCATAAAAATGAGTGAATAAACAAAGGTTCTGAAACAAGAAAAAAATAAATAAATAAAATAAAATAAAATAATTTTTTAAAAATTGACAGACTTGAAAATAAGTAGAGCAGTTAGGAGTCTTAGCCCCATGGCCATTCTGTTAGCATCTGTACTACCATGGAAATCATTGAGGTGGTCCCTGGGTGACCCACAGTTTATTAAACTCATGGTAACAGCAAATCCTTTTCTCTCTCCATTTTACTATGTGGCCATAACATAGCTCTTTAGTGAGTGTAGGGCCTAAGAGCAGCCAGAGAATTGCAGCTCACTTAGGTATAAGTTAAGATGGCTATCCCTGGGTATTTGCCTGTCTTCAAACACTTTTATCTGCAGAAAGTAATACCCTGAAACACTGCATTTTAAGATGTACCAGTGTTGGCTAAAAGTATGAATAGGTCTCATGAGTGTACTAAGAAGATTCTGTGTTTGTTCTCTTTGAAGCTAAGGTTTTGGATGTTCATGTCTAGGCCATTTCACAGCTGCCCACACTAACTTGTTAAATTATCTTGATAGGAGATTAAGCTTTTTAAGATAGAAAAAAAGACAGAAGTACTAATTTAAATTTTGGTCTTTTTAATGCCAGAAAACTCTGAAAAAATATCTCTTCAGCTTCATTTAGCTTTAACTTCAAATTCATCTTGGGTTCAGTGTCCCAGCCATTTGGAACTCATGAATCAATGTAGACACATAAACATACGTGTGGATCCCAGAGGCTTGAGAGAAGGATTGCACTATACCGAGGTATTGATGTCTTTATTCTTCATTTTTTCAATCTTTAAAAATGTTTGAGAGTTAGGAGCTAACCACGCCCCACTTGTGTTTGCAGAGTACTATTTTCTTGTAAAGGAACTACTAGACCTTTCCATTTGCCATTGTATAGCTCTTATAAACAGTCAGATACTTTAAGAAGGGAGAGAAGCAAAACTGTGAGACTTTCCAATTAGTTCATCCCTATAACCTGTCATTCATTTAATTCAGGGGAGTCCCAGTTGTAGTTACTGTTAATATCCAGATGAAGAAAAGATCTGTTGAACATGAGGTAGTTATTAGTAAATGCAGAATGGCGTAACAGGCTCTCTACCTCCCATGTTGTCTGCAGTACTAGTTTGAGCCATTTTGCAGTTGAGTGTAGTTATGTCATTTCTACTGGTTAGCTCATTTTCCCGTATTCTCAATTAGTATAAATTAATTAGTTTTCATTTGCTCTTTCTGCTATTGTTGTGACTGCATGTCTAGATACCAGTGTCACTTTATATTTAGAATCTCCAGAATTTAACATTAATGTATTTTGTGACCTGGGTGTGTGATTTGATTGTGTATTTACAAGTTTGTTTGTGGCTGTTGACACTTGCCATTCTTGTTTGCAGGTATGTGGCTATGACATAGCATCCCCTAATGCAGGCCCTCTGTTCAGAGTTCCGATCACTGCAGTTATAGCAGCAAAGTAAGTAGAAGGATTTTCACAGCTTATAGTTGTATCTGGGCTATAAATGGTTATTTGTGGAATAATGTGAACTTTTTAATGGAAGATTGGCCAGAGGCCCATAATAAGGACTAAGTTCTCCCAGCTAGCATGAATTTTGGGTGTCATACCTCTATCTATTGACAGAGAACAGAACATCCTGGCACCCCCCCCCCCAGCCCTCCATGGAAAGTACTTCTGACAAGTTGCCTTGCCTTGATTTACCCAAGTCCTTTAGAACCTGACAGTGTTACTGCAGCCTCTTCCACCCTGTCCTCCTGTGTTCCTTGTATCTGGGATGACCTTCTCCCATCTCTTCCACTGTCCCATCACCTCCTGTCTCCAGACTCGCACCTGTCTGCTTTGTCCCCTTTCGAACCAGAGATCTCAGGTTCACTTGTAATACAGCAGAATTACCCTTCAGTGTGGTCCCAGGGGTCAAGCTGAAGCTCCATAAAATAGTAGTGACCTGTTGATAGTTCCATCCAGTGCCCCCAGTCTTTCTATAGACCCAGTTTGACATTTGGAGCAGCATTCTGCTCAGGCATTCAGGTTTCCAAGGGATTTGTGCATAGGTGCAGTGGGCTTCCTTTGCTTTAAGTGACCAGATTCCTTCCAAGTTTTCATAGATGAAGGGTGGCCCTTCTTCATGGCGTGGCTTTGACATGCCTCTGAAAAACCCTTGCCAGCCAGTATTTGGGCACTCAACATATGCTGCCGTAAGCCCTTTGAAAGCAGAGACCATATCTTATCCCAGCCTATGTGATGCCTGTTATATAGGGTGTACAACACAACACAAAACAAATTGTTTAGCAGGTAAAGGGTGAGACTGAGGTCATGGGAATACTGAAAACAAGTAACAGTTCTAAGTTAAATTTCTATTGAGTTAGTTTCTCTGTTAAATATCAAGTGTACAATAGATGTCAGCCCCTGAGATATGCAGGATAAGGTTGAGATCAAACCTTAAGAGTGACATACATGTGGGAAATTGGACAGCAGTTTATTCTTCTTTCATACATACTCTAGATGTCAAGTATTATATAAGATGTTCAGCCATTAGCTTATCACACTATCTCCTTCCAGAACTTTCCTAGGCTCCCTGGGAGTGAGCCAAGTGCTTTTCACCCCTCACACTTTGTTTCTACCCAGAGTTTAACTGCACTGAATGTCTTTGGTGTATTTTCTCTCATCACTAGCTTGTCTAGGATGAAGGATCATATTTCACTATTGCTAAATTTGGGATAGCACGTAAAAGTGCCTCATTGAATGTTGATCATGCTGCCATGAACTTGACTTTAACATATAGTCATTGCTTCACAGTGGCAGACAGTTAGACACTTGGCTTTTTTTTCTTTGATTTGCTGTAAAAGTAGTTTGTCTTTACTGTTTTACAGCATGGGCATTTTAAAGATACGAGAGGAGTTTGATTTGCCTGTTTCACTCATAGCTCTAAGATAATGTTAGTGACAATAGTACTACCTTTGGCTTTCAATATCTAGAACTCACCATAGTCTAGAATTTGGTAATTAGTAAACTCTGTAGGTGCTATGAAACTTCTTTAACAAAAGAGAGAGCTGGTTATGTTTATGTGTCATAAAATTACAGAGCAAAGTAAAAGGACATCTATACTCTTTTTCAAAGATACTCTCTGCTAACATGTTACAAAACTGGGTTAATGTTTTCCTTACTATTTTGTAAGATGTGTGTAAAAAGTAGCAGTATTTTGTGTTTGTATTTTGTGAGGAGCTGGGTTATGAACTCACAACCTTATACTTGCCAAGCAGGCTCTTGTGCCATGGAGATATCTCCCCAGCCCCAGCAGTGTTTATTTCTGGTGAACTGTTCTCTTGATTTTATTGAATAAAATCTTAAAGAGGTGAACTAACTGTAAATATATAGCTATTTGATCACATTCAATCATTTTTTTATAATTTTCAGAGTAAATGAATCTTCACATTATGACCTAGCCTTCACAGATGTACATTTTAAACCTGGTCAGATTCGAAGGCATTTTGTTGAGGTTCCTGAGGGTGCAACATGGGCTGGTGAGTAAAGGCAGTCTGTATTGACCATTGATTTTTCCGTATGTTCTATCTTTCCAAATATATATATATATATATATATATATATATATGTATATATATACATATATATATACATATATATATAATTTAAATGAATAACTAACATTACTGAATACTCCCAGGCTTTGGTTCTGTTTTGGCATTCTACACCACTTATTTCGTTTGTTCCATCAGAATGCTCTGTGGTAGACAGGGGCCATTGGTAAAGATGACTTATATTGGACCCCAAGGTGCATTTTTGTGCTTACGTGTGAGATGTACCTCTTCTCTGTTCATTAAAAATGAGCTCATAAAATCAATTTTACATGTGAGAGCTGTTTTTGTGAGTTGGTTAAAAGTGAAGTAAATCATGTGTAAGGCCTGCTTTAATTTAGGAAGAGCTGGGTTTTTTTTTTGTTTTGTTTTTTTTTTTTTTAGTTTAGTCTAGTTTCCCAAACTGTCTTCTGATCATTTGTCTCTGTTTGGGCCATCTGACTGGCCTTTGCTGTCACAGGAAATGCAAGGCTTTTCTAGATTACAAGAGCTGTGTTGTATCCTTGTGGACTACAGTGTGGAACTTTGACTCAATTCCTGTGAATTGGGGCGGAGGGTGTTCCTTAGACGAGTCATAGGTTCTGCTTCACCGTGATGCTGGCTTCCCTCCAGCACTGCCTCACAGGAGCCTAAACTGTGCTGTGATGGCGGCTTTCCTTGAACAAAGCCAGGAGGGAGAATAGACCAGGTAAGGTTAGCAGGGCTATGTTAGTAATGAGATTGGGCAAGGTAGAGATTTGTTAAGTGACAGCCTTACAGATACTGACTGTGGTTCTCAGGTAAAACCAGAAAAATTGAGAGGTTTTACAAGGTGTACCGAGAGGGAAACAGCATATGCCTCTCGGGAACAGGTTGCCCTGGGTTTGCACCTCAGTGGTAGTCATTCATTTTAGTTGATTTGCTTAGAGGATATTTTCTACCATGTAGTACTTTATTATATATTCTTGTACTTTGTTTTTAAGGAAGTACACTGTGTGCATGTTTTGTTTGAATATATCATATTCTGGTATATCATTCCGTATATGGAAATTCCGTATTGAAGTCACTTGATGAACAGTTTAAGATTTTACTTCTTTCCTTCTCCCGTTAGAAGTCACAGTGTCTTCGTGTTCATCTGAGGTATCAGCCAAGTTTGTTCTTCATGCAGTTCAGCTTGTGAAGCAAAGAGCTTATCGAAGTCATGAGTTCTATAAGTTTTGTTCTCTTCCCGAAAAAGGAACACTGACTGAAGCTTTTCCTGTCCTAGTAAGTTTAATTATCAGATGAAATCCAAAACTTCCTTTAACTTCAGGTGTGAGCTAAGGTCAAATATTTGAGATCAACTTTCATGTTGTAATTTGTACCTGTAGAACATTTGAACTGTATATTTTGTTCATGACACAATCAGTGAAGTACAGAGATAGGTAATCTAAATGCAGTTCTTAAAACCAAATCTTGGAGGTAAAAGTCATGTCTTTTTAACTCTTGAACAATTTAGCATGAAGAGCTGATCAAGTAGATTCTGATAGTCATCTGAACCTGATTTAGATTGTTGTTCGTCACTGTACTGTATATTACCTTACACGAGGCTTTTCTTAAATGACCTATTTCATTACTGCCCTGACGTGAGAGATAATTTCCTTTATAAGTGAAACTGCTATTGTTCCATGTATAAGTGCCTCGCTCAGAGTAGACAGCTCTGCTTAGCTTTCTTGTTACCAGTGAGGACCAGGTCTTCCTCCACATGAGATGGGGGCACTGATGCCCTCTCTCACACTTGCTACTCTTATTTTCAGTGGCTTAATACCTTGTCCACATCTCTCATATTGCTGATAGTTTGGGTTTTTTTTGTTTTTTTATTTTTTTTTTGCTGATAGTTTTATTTGTGGTCTTGTATCTGTTTTTAGATATTTCACCTCTTTAAACTTGCTAGTGAACAAGTTTTCTCCTTTTTATTTTTTTTCTTAACTGGGAAAAAGTATAAGTGACCATCATTCCATTTTTAGTTCCTGGGCAACTCTAAGCCCCAAATTGAACTGTGCCTATTGAATACACAAAGTTGTAATATCTTTTCTCTTGTCGTTATTTTCCTACTTATTTTTCTTTTAGTCCTTTTTTTTTTTTTTTTTTTGAGACAGGGTCTCACTATGCAGTTCAGGCTGGCCTTGAGCTCACTTTTGTAGCCCAGGTTGGTCTGGAACTCACACTGATCCTCCTCCTGCCTCAGCCTTCCAAATGCTGGGATTACCACACCAGGCTTGGTCCAATTCTCTGTTTCACTTTTTCACTGGTATTATATGTGTTTTCAAAATCTGTCTAGATGTACAAAAATAGCTAATACTTATATTTTGTAATTTGAGTAAAGTAAGAGAATTATATATTATTTATCTTTTTTTTTTTTGCAGGGTGGGAAAGCAATTGAATTTTGTATTGCTCGTTGGTGGGCGAGTCTCAGTGACGTCAATATTGATTATACCATTTCTTTCCACGGGATAGTGTGTACTGCTCCTCAGTTAAACATAGTAAGTGCTGGGAACCTTTCATCACTTCTCATGTCATTTAGCTATATTACTGGAAAATAATTTCATTGGTTTGCTTTAGACCTTCATGGGGAATTTACCCTTATTTCTAAAAATAGTGGTAGTCTTTGTTCATTGGTGTGCATAAGCTTTAGATATAAATATTTTTTTACAGTTTAAGTTTGGAAAATTAATTTATTAAATGTTTTTTGTAGCATGCATCAGAAGGAATCAACCGTTTTGATGTTCAATCCTCCTTAAAATATGAAGATCTGGCTCCCTGTATAACTTTGAAGACTTGGGTCCAAACGCTACGGTATCATTCATTCATTGTTTTAGGGGCTATGGATGTTGAATCTAGATAGGAATAATCATGAGCACTCTTGGAAAACATTCTTTTTGCAATCCCTGAGAATGCTGGAGGTGAAATCTAGTAGCAGCTCAGAAATCCTCCTGACCATGGCAGAGGCAGCCGTAGAGTTGTCCCTATCCTCGCTGTCCCCTGACTGGCCCCCACTAAGGACAGTGCATAGTTGACCCCTTCAGGACTAGTAGGTGTTATCCTTTTCATTGCTTCAAATGAAATAATAAGTTCAAACATATCTGACTTTTTTTTAATCCTAGTTGTCATCTGGCAAGTCTTCCAAGTAGGGGAAGCTTGCGCACTCTGCTTTGTGCCTCAATCCCTCCAGCACACAGTGGGCGGGGCACCTCATGGTGCTCCCCGGATGCCTTTTTTCATTGTGTAGTCTGACCATAGCTTCTGTCAGCGTGAAACCTTGCATTGAGTACATTAAGATAGCCAGTAGTGGATAGTAGTTGGTGGCATGCTAGAATCACCAATGAAAACAACTTCTAGCTTTTTGAAGGTATATCCAGCTTATACCCTCTTAATGTTTTCTCTAAGTCTCAAAAATTGTACAAATGTAAAGTAGATTAATCATCGTTACTGACACCTTTACACTAAAAACTTACTCTCCAAGTCTCAGTGTTCTCTTTTGTCAAAGTCTGTGTCTTAGTAACGTATAGTCAGCAGTTGCTGAGAGTAATGCTGATGCTTGGGTCAGGACAAGTGCCAGCCGTGGCCTGGCAGATGGGGAGCTGCAGGTCTGCTGAGCCATGCCATTGGTTGTTGGGATGGGAAGGTACAGGTCACAGCCTCACCTTCAGCACTGTTCCCTAGGGCTGGAATTCACAACATTTCAGTGTGTTATGAAAAGATTACCTTCGTAATAATTATTTCAAAATTTCAGCTTTATTGCTGTGATTCAGGCAGTGAAGAATTACATGTTAATGATTAAAATATTATAAAGTAAGCTATAAAGAGTTTGCAGAAATGCTGTTACTTTTTATAACATTGTAGGTTTTTGTTCCTTATACTTTAAATCTCTTGGTAAAAGAACTTTTAAATTAAATCACCTTTGCAATTGCCTCATTACAGCCCAGTGAGTGCAAAAACAAAACCTTTAGGATCAAGAGATGTTTTGCCAAATAACCGTCAGCTTTATGAGATGGTCCTGACGTACAACTTCCATCAGGTAAGTATCTGCCAAGTAAAGTGTGCCAGTGAGGAGCTTTGATTCTGCTGAGCTTCTGAGTCATAGAATCAGAAATGGAGGGATATTATAAATGATATCATATCAAATAGAATCAAGGTACCAGCACTGGTTATTTGAAATTACTCTTAGGAAATTATGATTTCTGATCATCTAAAGACCAGACATTTGTGACATCACAAGGTGTAGTTTAGTGGTCACTTGGCCTTGGAGCCTGAGTTCTTATCATCAATGATAACTGGCTGCTGATGACCAGCAGTGGTTAGGTACCCCAGCATGCCACATTCTCTCAAGGTGTTGGCCCTGATTACTTTCAGTGAAGGGGTATAGTGGAG
The DNA here is from genome assembly GCA_004027025.1 of Myocastor coypus. Lineage (NCBI taxonomy): Eukaryota > Metazoa > Chordata > Mammalia > Rodentia > Myocastoridae > Myocastor > Myocastor coypus. The sequence continues at coordinate 34,965 of PVJA010012495.1, read as the reverse complement.
AAGTGAACAGAGTAACTCGTGAGCACAAGGACTGATGAAAATTCCTGAGACTGGTAGATGCGTTGGGTGGGGGAGTTTGCTCAGCATCAGTAAGATACTGACAAAATAACTGTTGAATTGAACAGGTTTGAAAATTGAGGAAATGATAGAATTCAACAAACTGTCGGGTTTCAAATATATAAAATTAGTTTGAGGTCTGAAGATTTTTGCTTTATTAATAAATATAAATTTGTGATGTTTTAAATTTCTGTCTGCTTAATTGATGCCAAAGTATTAGATATTCTGCATTTCCACACTTTGTACAGAAAACTATAATAGTTTTTAATAAAAGTCTTAGAAATCTGTATTAGAAATATATAAACAGCATGAAACAATCATTCTTTTTTTAAAAAAAAAAATTATATTTATGTATATATATGTATAGCCCAAGAGTGGAGAAGTAACTCCAAGCTGCCCACTTCTGTGTGAATTGCTGTATGAATCGGAATTTGACAGCCAACTATGGATTATTTTTGACCAGAACAAAAGACAGATGGGCTCAGGTGACGCCTATCCACATCAGGTATGAAGTTGACAGTGATTTTTGTTTTAAAATTCACAGAAGCTGGGGCCCGGCAGGATGGCTCAGTGGTCTAAAGCGCCTGCTTGGGAAAGCTTGGGCGGCTTTAGGGACCGCGGTTCGATCCCTGGCACCACATGCTGCGCCAGCCCTGCCCTCGGGGTGGGCTGAGCTAGCCATAAAAATGAGTGAATAAACAAAGGTTCTGAAACAAGAAAAAAAAAAAATTAAATAAAAAAAAAAAATTCACAGAAGCTATTTGCTGACATAATAAATCTAATTTCTTGTTATAGCAATAATTATGTTTTTTAAGGCTAGCAGCTTTGCGTCTAGTGTTTTCACATACCATGAGAGACTTCCTTAAATCTTGTAGTTGTTGGGGTACAGATGACTTTGACAACTCTGACACAGTATAGTTGACCTGATCCTGTGGAAGACTAGGAGATGAAGGACGGCACTTAGTTGGCCAGTGTAGCTTTTTGGGAAGGGGCTTACATCTGAATAGGGTGGAAAGGCCATTTGAGCATTGGCGGAAGGTCAGGAGGACCTTCAGATGTCCTTCAATCAGACCAGTATTGTACTTCTGCTGCATGCCAGGCACTGAGCTCTGTTTGGCAGTCAAGTGGATTAAAAAGCATCATGTAATCATGTAATTGATGGAAGTTTCACCCCTAATTGAAATCGTATTATACAGAATAAGATACTTGTGTAACTTTGCGTGTGTGTGTGTGTGTGTGTGTGTGTGTGTGTGTGTGTGTGTAACATTTGTAATTTCATGCTGAATAAAGAAAATAATTCATGGAGGCTTTTCCAGTTAGTCATTCAAGGAATTACGTATTTCCTTCCTCAAGGCAATTATCAGTTTTATCTCGTTATCGACGAGATAGTGCAGCCTAACTACTTGGATGACTTAAAAGTATTCTCAGACCATGTTATCTAGAAGGATCAGGATAGCTTTGTATCTCTGTTGGTTTCCTGTTTCTCATTCACAGTAAACAGGTGCAGCATTTTGGTTACAGTGGAAAACTTTCCAGCAGTCATGTGCACATGTACACATGCATGGGTGTTTGTTTTAGATGTTGTCAAGCCCTCACTTTTGCTCAGGCTTTGTCTCTTGCTCTTGCTTTGACTCTGAGGACCAGTGGATGCCGCATACTGCTTTTATCATTCTTTAGCACAAACTGATTTAGCTAAGAATGCGGGTGTCTTCTGTCAGAGTCAGAAGTGACTTCAACTTTGCTTCCTCTGTGTGACTTTGGAGAGCCACTTGGGAGTCCCTGGTGCTGTTTGCTTGCCAACTGCGTGGGACTTTGTTTATATAAATGTGTGTAGTGACCTATACTGTCTTGCAGTATGTAAGTGGAACTGGTGTTCTTTGTTCTCTTATAGTCATTTCCTTTTTGTTTATTTTTCCCAACCATTCCTTTTCCTTTTCAGTATTCTTTGAAATTGGAGAAAGGAGATTATACAATTCGACTGCAGATTCGTCATGAGCAGATCAGTGATTTGGAGCGTCTTAAGGATCTTCCGTTTATTGTTTCTCATCGCCTATCTAATACTTTGAGCTTAGATATTCATGAAAATCATAGCCTTGCACTGCTGGGAAAGAAGAAGTCAAGCAATTTGACGTTGCCACCCAAATATAACCAGCCGTTCTTTGTTACCTCCTTACCTGATGACAAGTAAGTGATGATCCCACTGATACTTAATTCCTGTATCAATACGGTATGCTCTTTCATATGTGAGTTGATTGCATGAGAAATTTATAGTATGTTGTCATTTACCATGTTGGGGTGAAGTTATCTCTATTCAATTTTTGAAATCATAAACACGGGAATAATTTAAATAGGAAGTGATTTGTTGCTTCTTCCTTAATTGTTTTAGTGAACCTTTCTCTTCTGTTGCTTCCCCCTTTAATTTTCTTGTTAGAATACCTAAAGGGGCAGGACCTGGGTGCTACCTCACAGGATCGTTGACACTGTCCAAGACAGAGCTTGGCAAGAAAGCTGTAAGTATTTGCCATTTGACACTAAAAGAGCCCCTTTTGAGTTTGTATTTCTTTAAAGGCAGAAATTCTACAGTTCAGATGGGTAGAAGAAGATATGGTGGGGTAGTTCTTAAGTCCTTAAGTTACTAGAGAAGGTGAACTAATACTTTGTTGTCTATATTTTTAAAGTATTTAATGCTCTTTGTTGCCTGCATCCTGAGGCCCTAAAGTTATCCTTGCTCAGTGGCTGATATATTTGAGTTTCTTTTGAAGCATGTAGGTCCAAATTAAACTTGGCTTAAGGAAATTAGATGTTTTAAATTACAACCTGCTTTAGAATTTTAACCAACATGATATTAGGGCTATAAAAGTAAAGCAGATTATCTTGGGTTGCTTCTAAAATGCCAGCCAGAACAATTGTTACTGATGTACAGTATTTTTCTCACTTGTACAGGCCTTTCTCTTATTAAAAATCTTTCATAACTGTATAAAAATGAAATAGCTCCTTTCACAATATGTTCTAGTCTACAGTTTCAAAATTATGCTTTCTATTAGAAACAGTTTCTGGTTGTAATAATTGAGAGATGAGTATGACAAGTTTATGAGTATTTGCTGAAGTTTTTCCCATCTGTGTTTTTGTTAAAATATATTGGAATGGTATTTATGTGGATCTGTACCTTTTGTCATGGTATTGTTTTAGTTCCATACTGTGAAAGGTTGTCATTCTTTGAGTTCTAGAGAGCTCAGCTAAGTCTGTTACCTAATACTGGAACTAAGAAACTTGTTAAAATGAATAGATTTCACTACATGTACTTATTTGTTGTCACTGTTGAGCTGATACCTTTGGTTCATTGTCCCTGAGACATAGTTTGGGAATTTTGTACTTAGGAAAACTTGTTTAACGTGACATTGCTTGGATCTCATTTTAGTTTATTTTACTTGTACATGTAGCCTTTAGTGTAATTTGAAACAAATCAGTGGTTAATACTGGAATTCTTGAATGCATTGTTTAAGGAATTCTAGTTATGTTTGTAGAGGTCTTTATACGGAAAGCATAGCTGACTTAGGTGCAAGACTAGAACTGTGTAAGTTTTTCACCCAGATGACTATAGCTCATTGTGAAAAATTTAACAGAACAGTTATTAAAAGCATACTTTTAGTAATTCAGAAATAGCACTGGCTGACTGTATTCAGAGGTAATTTTGAAATTAGATAATAAGTGAGTGGAATTAATTATAATTAGTTAACTAAAGTTAGAAAGGAGACTTTCTTAGAAGACAGCACTGACTTAAGCTATTGAGTTAATAGTAATCTTCATTATATTGTTTATTTGCTCTGTCACTACTAGTTTTGGATTCCTTTTACTTTTGATAGTTGGGGATGTAACTCAATTTTACTTATCTTTGACTTTCACTTTTTTTTATAAAAAAAGTATAGGCTTTTGTAATTGTCATGATATTCTTTGAAATTATTCTGCAGACTGTCAGCTAAATTTGATGCTTTAAAAATGTTTTCATAATAATGCAGTATTTTAGGTAAAGAATTGAAAACACTTTAGCACAGAATATTTGAGTTCGTTCTCATTTAAGCAGTTAAAGTGGCCATGTTGCTTTCTTTGAAAGCATGCCCTTTTGATCACAGACCTGACCATTCTGAGTACTGTGACACATGCCAGTGGAATAGAAACTGAAAGAAACTTGGACCGAGGTGGTGTCTCCATCCTGTGTAGATTGTGCATGTTTTCTTACAGAATGTCGTTCTGACTCCCAGGGGCAGTCTGCAGCAAAACGACAAGGAAAATTTAAAAAGGTACTGATTGTCAGTTCTTAAACACAATATTTTAAAGCCTTATTTACAAATTAGTTACACTTTTTTCCTGTCCCTTACACATCTTTTTTTTTCCTCTCCCTTAGTTTTCTTTCTTTGTGTTCTGCAATGTACTGCTGTTAGCTCCACCTACAAGAAATGTTGACAAAAACCTCTTTCCTAAAGAGGATTTTTCCCCCAATCATAAATTGCTGGACAATCCCTATTTTTCCTATGCATATAGAAAAATTTTAATGCTATTCATTTCTTGTTACAGATAGTAATAAAATTAGGAGTTTTCTGTATCTGAAGTTTGATAAAAAAGATAAATGTAGTAATTTAGCCATAGAGAACAAAGCTCTTTGTTTAAAAAAGCTCAAAGCATTTTTCATTGAGTTAACTAATAAAATATTCCAACCTTTTGAGGGGAATTTTATTTTTTGCTCTTGAATCTGTTTAGTTCTACAAGGATGGAAACCAGAAGAGCAGCTGGTGAGACAGTCTTTATTGCCTGCCAGAGCCAAATGTATCTCGATAAAGACAGTTTCTACTTCAAGTGTTTCTAGAGAAAGAAAACACATGTTAAATGAAGACCCACTTACTCTTTGCTTAAAAACTCACTGACATCCTTTAGCATTTCAGTGTTTTTTTTACTTCAAGTAGGAAGTATTGCATGGAAGAACCAGTAGGGCTTTAAGATATAAACAAAAGATAACTTTCTATTTTTTAATTTGTCATCATATAGGACTGGGAATCACTATTTTACAATAGGTAAAATTTCTGTATTAAAAAGATACTCTGGAATTTGTATTATTTATTGTGTGATGACAAACATTTCTTTCAAACAGAATTATCTTTCTGGGTATAAGCCAGAAGAGTAATATTTCTCATCTGGATATGTTGGAGTAGTGTAAATCTATTTAAAGGCATATAACCACACTTTTTTTCTTAAACTCTGATTGTATTGTATGTGTTGTTGCGTACATTTTTGGATTGTTTGAAAATAGACTGAGAGTTCAAAAAATAGCATGAAAATAATTGCTTTGGAGAATGGGAAGAGGTATTCAAGGAACCCATTGAAACCCAGAGACACATATCACCAGAATCATAGCCAGTTTTTTTTTTCTTTTATTATATATATTTTGGCTAACCCTTGAAATTATACTGGATTTTTTCTGGGTTAGTCTGTGCAGGATAGAAAAAGACTGAGTGAATAGTGTTATTGCTCAGTTAGTAAAGTTTCATATAAAGAATTTGGTGGCTAGAGTCACCTCTGCCTCTTCATTCCTCTCTTCAGAGCAGATACACAGTGAAGCTCTTCCTTCGAAAATAAGCACTGCAGAAAAGATAAGCTGTATACATATATGAAATGTGAAATAATTTAATTTTAACTGATCATAACTTGCATTAAGTACAACATTAGATTTTAGAATAGTTTGCATAAAGCTTTCAGTTTTACCAATTTGGCTATTAATTTCAGAATCTAAGAAATTACATGTTTTGAACAGAATTTAAATGATGTGCTAGGGCTGGGGAGATAGTTCATGGCACAAGTGATGCCTGGCAAGTGCAAGGTTGTAAGTTTGAACCCCAGTCCCGCAAAAAAAAAATAATAATAATAAAATAATAAATGATATGCTATGCTCCACAGAGCACTGTCATTGGTTTGGTTGATGAGCTTAACTTTCTGAATAATATTCTTCAGTTTGAGCACTACTAAAGGGTCTTTTTCGATGTCTTAAGCCCATAATCTAGATTTCCCAGGCTGGGGCCAGGGAGATAGCCCTGTAGAGTAAGTGCTTGCCTGGCAAAGCACAGGGTCCTGAGTTGAATCCCTGGTATCACACACACACACAAAAAAAAAAGATTTCCCAGGCTGGCGAGATCGCACCTGCTTAGGGACCAGGGTTCAATCCCCAGTACCACATGCTATGCCAGCCCCATCCCCAGGCATGCTGAACTGGCCACAGAAACCAGCCGTAGTGGTACACACCTGAAAACAGGAGGCTCACTACAAGCCCTAGCTGCATAGTAAGACCGTGTACCAACTACATTAAAAAAAAAGATTACTCAAGATTTAAGGTTTGAAATCATTTCCGTTACAGATCCTGCGCTGTCTGAGCAGTAAATTGAAAGAATACTCAATTTAAAAAATGAACAAATGGTTATGACAATATAGATGAAAAACAGCTCCATTTTTCTTTTGATTAGAAAATAAAACTGCCATCAAGATTGTCCTGCTCCTGAGGATCCTCCACAGGGACATGTGCTAGGCAGCAGTGTCCCACAAATTTCACCTTCAACTCCCAGATGCTTAATTTTCAGAAACATCTCAGCTGGGCATGGTGATGCACACTTGTAGTCTGAGCACTCAGGTGGCTGAGGCAGGAAGATTGCTGAGAGGTGGAGGCCAGCTGGTGCTACTAGCGAGTTCAGGGTGAACTGGAACTACGTAGCGAGACCCTCTCAAAAAGAAAAAAGACTAATAACAACTTCTTGTCCTGAAATATTTTATAGGCTTATACTAACATTTAGAAGTGTACTATTTGGGCCAGGGTTGCAGCTCAGCAACACAGCTTCTGCCTGGCAAGCCCAAGGCCCTGAGTTTGATTCCCAGTACCAAAAAGGAAAAAGAAAAAAAAACGTTTAGGCAGTGTAATTGTACTAATTGAGAAGGCTTGATCTTTATTCCCAATTCATTATAAAATTTTCTCCCCTTTTGAGTTTTCAATGGCAGTCTAAACTTGCTGTGATAGGTCTTACTTTGTAAGTCTTTTCTAGTTGGTTAGTATAAATTAATTTTAATGGACTGCTCAGTTTAAATTCACTTCTGTTTTCTGTCTTCTCTTCAAACCAGTCATAGCAAATGCCTCTCCTGAGTTTCGGGGGAAAGAGCTCTTCATAGCGCATAGGCTTCTGCCAGCCATACAGCACAGTCTCTCAGCCTGGGCCAGCAGAGGAGGGCATGGGCTGTTAGAATGTGCAGGGCCAGGCAGGCTGGTCTCCCAGCATGGGCTGTGAGGAAGGAGCTTCCAGGGAGACAGGAGCTGCGTGGGCAGAATGTGCGGGCCAAGGTTGACACCACATTGCTGAGCAGGTTCACCTGACTGCTCCAAAAGCTTGGGTTGGCCCAGACTTTGCAAACCCTGTCACCAGGCTGTGCTGCGGGCAGCATTCACGGATTGCACTTGGAGGGAGCCCCAGGAAGAGGAGAGTGTGCAGCAGGGCTTCCAAGAAGGAGCACGGGAGGCTGACCTGTTTCTGTTCCCAGCCTGTATGTGGCGTGAACCTATGATGTGGGCCCTGGCTTCATGCAGGGCAAGAGCGAGCTGCTCAGCCTCCGGTGGACTCACAGTGTCCCAGGTTGGCATGAGTCCTGACCTAGTAGCTGAGGTTGCAGGTTGGAATGAATATTGTTGGAATTACCGCAGTACTTCCTCATATATATTACTATTTTATTCCCCCACATTGAGTGTGAGAACACGAAAATAGACATTTATGTAATATATACACCTTAAAATCCTATTATGGGGAATGAGGGCGTGCAATGCTTTTTTTTTTTTAATTTTGAGACAGGACCTTGCTATGGAACCAAGGCTGGCCTCAAACCCAGTGATCACCTCAGCCTCCCAGGTGCTAGGATTGCAGGCAGTGCTACCCTGCTCAACTACTAGTTTTGACTCAATCTATGTGAAGCTTTTTTCTGAAATACTATAATGAGGGTAGTAAAAGTCTACTTGTAATAGTCTGTTCCAGTTGTAGAAGCTTTATTAATTAAAGTTGCTATAAGTTTTAACAGTTTCCATATAAATGTGAAGATATAATTTGAGAAATTGAATTAGTAAGTAATAGTCTACTTAGACTATCTGTTATGGTGTCAGAAAGAAGTTCAGTAAGTATAACGTGTAATTTTATTTCCCAAACAGTGCAACACTCTGTAAGAAAACAGACCTGTGTGCTGTAAAGCAGATGTCACTGTGCTCCATGTCTCTGTTGTATGACCTTGGGTTTCTCTTCTCCCTGCTCTGGCTGTGGGCGCTGCTGGCTCTCAGGTCGCCTCCTCCTGCCACCCACACATTCAGCTATGTCAATCCTGTTTTGCATGGTGGTGGTTTTTGCCTTGAGGTGACCCCTAACTCCAGATTTTTGCTATCTTTCTCCAGCACAGAACATTTTCATACAAGAATCCTTACAATGTGCACATCCCTTGCTAGTCTTGCTCATCCCCATAATTTCAGTACCACTAGCGAAGGCAGGATAGAGATTCCTGGGTTTGCTGACCACCTTATTATCTTGCCTCTACTTTTTAGGGTTCCTTTGCTTTTGTAAGATTCATTCTCCAAATATTAGTGAAAGTTATTAAAAACTAAATACAGTATGGTATAGGATTGAGTCATTAAACAAAAAGCAAAAGTTATTAATCATGTTTAGACTCAGTAAACTGCACAAAACTCTGTGGTAGGCTTCTCTGTACTTAAAATCTGTTTTTTAAACTGTATTCCATCCACCCTGTTACTGTGGTAGCTGCCCATGCTCATCACACCCCATGCTCGGGGTCTGTACTTGCTCTCTTCTGCCTCCAGACGCCAATTTCTGTTCTGGATGGGCCTCCTCCTCTCTACAGTTAATGTTATTTAGATCCACTCACTTCCATCATTAGGTACATCTAGCTTCTAATAACCACTTTTGTGTTAATTCCCCCATCTCACCTGGCAGTGGCTGTCTGACCTTTTAATTGACTTTGTTTTCTCCATATCATATGATGTGTCAGAAATGAGTCTCTTGCTTGCACATGTGCTGTCTGCCTTCCCCATGAGAATGCAGTGTTGGTAAGAGTGAAAGAAGTTGCTCTGTTCCTCACTGGTCAGATGTCACCCAGCCTATGGCAGAGGCTCTGGAAGTCCTGTGGGTTAGACAAAGGAGTAAAGATCTCCTTCAAACTACTCAGAAACAAGTGCTTGTTTCTCTTTTTAATTTCAACTAATTTCTTCCCCTGCTCAGATTTACAATGTGAGAAATTCCTTTGTCATTAGCCTGTCAGTTAAAGCTAGGAGTAATAAACTGAAATAAGCCACAGTTTATTCTTAACTTACCTCCTTTTCCTTAAAGTTGCTATGAGAAGCTTCTGTAATTTAAAGCTTAGGAGAAAATTTTGGTAATTGTAGTTTCTATGTATTTGTTTTATGGCCCTTAAAATATTGACTATAGTATCATACAACACAGGCACCATCCATGTTATATTCAGCTATTGAACATGTTTTTAAAGATTATAAAATTAATCATATTAATATAAGCATCTCCACATTCACAGGATGTAATCCCTGTTCATTACTACCTAATACCTCCACCAACAAAGACTAAGAATGGCAGCAAAGATAAGGAAAAGGATTCAGAAAAAGAGAAAGATTTAAAAGAAGAGTTTACAGAAGCATTACGGGATCTTAAAATTCAGTGGATGACAAAGTAGGTTTTTGAGTCAATTTTAATCCCCTAAGTATTTTATTTTCCCAACTATAATATAGTCTGCAAATCATAAATTTTACTGGATACTGTTAACAGTAGAATTATGTGTTTTTTTATAATTCTCTTTTGTGATAAAAAGTATTTACATTATTTTAATCACATTCTAATTTGCTTCTTTCTTAGTTTAATCACTTACTCTGATTTGCTCCTGGAGAGAATTCTCTTGGGAGGCATAAAAGGAAAGAAAAGTAACTTTTCCTGACTCCAAAGATAATGATTAACCCTTTACTACCTTTCCCTGTAGTTGTAAAGGACAGTTTTTCCTGGCTTCCCAGTTATCTTTTGGGTATGGGCATTTCCTGATACCTGTTGGTGGTCTTTGGCTTTTTAAGACAGGGTCTCACTCTGTAGTTAGGCTGGGCTCCAACTCCTTTATGTAGCCCGCCTTCCTCAGCCACCCAAGTGCTGTGATAACAAGGAGTGCACCACCATGCCTAGCTTCTTTCAGTGGTCTTTTAAAGTATTTTAAATGATTATTGTAATTTATGGTTGCATTAATTACAGCAACTATCTATTTAAATGGCTGTGAAGAGCGTTTTTGTACATAGATTTCTTAAAACATCCATCAGATAGTATAGTGTGATTATCAAATCCAGTGTTTTTAAGTCGTCTTGATCTGTTTTGCCAAATTGCATCCAAGTGCAAATAGAATTCCTATTTCCTCCAGCTGTGTATGTAATATAAGATGCAAAAAGTGGGCAGTGTTTTAAATTTAATTTCATTTTGCTGCAAAGATGAGTTTTTATTTTATTTTTATTTTTGAATTTTTTTTTCTTGTTTCAGAACTTTTGTTTGTTTGTTTGTTTGCCCCCCTGAGGGCAGGGCTGGCGCAGCATGTGGTGCCGGGGATCAAATCACGGTCCCTGCAGCTGCCTAAGCTTTCGTAAGCAGGCACTTTAGACCACTGAGCCATCCTGCCAGGCCCCAAAGATAAGTTTTTAATCACTTAACAGTTTACCTCAGGTATCACTCAGTGAATTCATTTACATTGTCATTTCAGCCAGTCGATTTGTGTATTGAATAAATTTGATAAAATAGTCTTTTTAAATTTTTGTTATAAAAATTAACAAAATATGTAATTTTTGTCATACTGCATTTAAATAATTGGATTGGAGTGGTTAAAATGTTATCATTGCATGATCTTTATGGATTGAATATGTTCTTTGCCCATTCTTCTATTAGAACATTAAATGTCTTTCTTGTCAATTTATAATTGAAGGTAAAAATATTAATACTTTCCTGTACTTGTCACTTGTCCTCCAGCTTATGTTTTGGCCTTTGACTTACTTTGGTATGGAAGTACATTCTGTACAGTTGAGTTGGTTGCTTTTTCTACTCACTGTGCAGTACCTCTTGCTCACCAGTTTTCTGTGATGGTCCATCAGCTGACTTTCAGTGCATCTTCATAGCAATGAGTTTTTAGAGGGAACAGAGGTCTTCATGTCTGAAGAGGAATCCCTACCACAGTGGTAGTTCAAGTTCACCTCACTTAAATTTGGTTGTATTGCCACTAGAGGTCAAAGTCATGTGCCTATCTTTGGCAGACTGAAGGACATCACAGGTGGCTAAGAATATGACATAAAGTCCTCGGAGTAAAATTGCAAATATTTTCTTGAAATGTGACAGTCTGAGGAGCCTCATGACTCTATTTTCCTGTAATACTGAAGATAGCTCAGTAGAATAAGCACTTGCCTGGCAAGCTCAAGGGCCTGAGTTCAATCACCAGTTCTGAAAAAAAAAAAAAATCTTTTAAAAAAGCCATCCAAAGTCTCTGGGAAGAATTTTAATGGCACATAGCATATGATGAAAATATGCTTCCAGAAATGTCATCCAACATTTGGCTAGAAAAATGGACACATCATGATATTTGAACCAGGACCACTGCACTGCAGGTCATGTGAAAAAGAAACAACTCATATTCTTGTTGCCGTAAACACACCTTGTAATGAGCAGGAAGACTTTCTTCCAAGCATGACCCAGGTCACCGTTCCTCATCCTGCCCTGCCGCCTGTCACATAGCCAAGTTCCAGCCTAAGTGATCGGGGAAGTGGGGGCTCAATTTCACCTATCCTCTTCTTGGGAAGTGCTATTCAGAGCTCTGGGGTGCCAGTGCCAAGGAGGCTGTGGTTCTGCACCTAGCAAGTTAGGCTAAGAAGATGTCAGGCTCCCTTCTTTCATCAGAAGTGCTGGGACCTAAAATTAGGAGTGGATAGTACCCTGCCACAGGGGGCCAGGCCTAAAGATTCTCTCAGTAGACCATAAGGAACTCTCAACTCTGTTAGCTCCTAATTTCTTACAAACAGAAAAAGAACTACCAGAGATGCAGAGGTTCATACCTGAGGGTTCTTAGAAATGGGGCATCCATCACACACCAAGATCAATGTAGTATAAATAGCACTGGACAAGACAGGGAAAATCAGAAATAGTCCAAGGAAATTATGACTAAAAACTCTCTATATGTATTTAAAAAATTAATCTTCACACCCATGGTGCTCAATTGAACTTCAAGTAAAGATATATGGAAAAAGCCAGATTTATCAGTTACATATTACATCCTGCAATCAGTAGTAGACCACATATACAGTAGTGGTTTCATAAGACTATACTATACCTGAAAAATTCCTGCTGTGTGTGACAGTTATATTGTAACATTTATAATAGCATAGCATAAAATTGTTTCTGGCAATGCTGGTGTAAATCTCCTGCTCTACTTTTCATATAAAAGTATGCATATAATTATGCACAGTACATATTACTAATAAGTGATCATGTTACCAGCTTGTGCATTTACTATGCTATTCTTTTTATTTTTTCAGTATGGTAGTATTTATTAAAATGTTTCCTCTTAGTATGCATAGCAGCCTCATATTTCATCTTTTCACATCTCTTCAGTACTCTAAAAGGCTACATGGAGTATTGGCCTATTCAGTGAGGAACATTCCACATGGTAACAAGATCACCTAAAAGTTATGATAGTACCCCATCATTAATTGACAAGTGACTGTATCATGGTAAAATGGTTGAAGTTCAAAGGTAGGAAAATCCTGAAAACAGTAGAAGAGCCATTACCACTTATAGGGATACCTCTGTAAGGTTAACAGCTGAATTTTGAGCAGAAACAGTGATAGTCAATGATGACTATTATTCAACAGAATCATAAAACCCAGATTTTGATTCTGCATTCAGCAAAACTGTTAAAAATGAAAAGCACAGTGGACATTACAGGGATACAAAAACCAATAGGATTTATAGCGAGCAGACCCACCTTCAAGAAAAGGTTCACCCTGAAAGCAGGTGACCTGAGAGGAATGTGTGTCTTCTTTGGTGGGGAGGGGGAGAAAACACTAGTAAAATTATTACAAAATTTTAAAAGGCTGCATAAATGTACATTCGTTCATTTTTCTCTTGATTTAAGTATTTGTGTCAAGAGTTATTACTAGGTTCTATGACAGTGAAATGTAATATTTTGTGTGTGTGTGTGTGTGTGTGTGTGTGTGTGTTTTAATATAGTTGGTTGTTGCAGGGTCTCACTACACAGCTCAGACTCTGGGTGATCCTCTGTTTTCAGCTGGGATAACAGACATGTGCTGGGATAACAGACATGTGCCACTATGCCCCTGACTCTGTAGTTGGCTCAGTGTGCCCTGGGGGCAGGGCTGTTACTTAAAAAGTAACAAATTCAAAAAATTATTACATAAGTTTATTTTTTTTTTGGAGACAGGGTCTCGCTTATGTAGTTGAGGCTGGCCTTGAGCTCACTTTTGTAGCCCAGGCTGGTCTTGAACTCGCAACAATCCTCCTGCCTCAGCCTCCCGAATGCTGGGATTACAGGCATGAGCCACCACGTCCGGCCTATTACATAAGTTTAAATGCTTATTAGAATGTATGTAATACAAAAACCATGAAGGAACGAAAAAAACAGAACATATAGATAACAAAACTAAAATGGCAAAAATAAGTCCAGTTGTATCAGTATTGAAAGGGAATTGAAAGCAATTGCTTTTGTAACATCAAAAAGAAGTAAATATATAGGAATAAATTTAACTGCAAAATGCATACTTTATAAAACTATAACCATAAAACGTTGTTGACAGATTAATACCTGAATAATAAATTATTCCACATTCGTAAATTAGAAGATTTAATGTCATTGCAGTATTTCCTGTTTTGACATTAGGTTAAGCATAGTCTCCCTCAGTAGTCCTCACCGACCTTTGTCGAATTAAACAGCCGAATTCTACAATCCATATGGAACTGTAGGAGACCCAAAATAATCAGGAAGTACAGTTACAGGTCCTGATTTTACAACATACTACAAAGCAACAATAAGCAAGACAGTGTTGTGCTGGCACAAAGATAAGACATATAAATCAGTGGAGTCCAGAAATAAAACCATGGATCTGTGATCTTGATTTTTAACAAGGGCATTTACTCGATGAGTAAAAGACAGTGCTTCCCAAAACAGTTGTCTTTATCTGTACAGATTCCCTCGATATGTTTCAAAGGACTGGATTTAAAAACTAAAGCAGATGTAGTAAATATTTGTGACCTTGGATTGGGCAAAGGATTCTTAGTTAAGATACTAGAAGCATAGGTAGCAAATGAAAAAGGCAAATAACTTGGTTTAAATAAAAGTCAAATTTAAAGCATCAAGAAAGTAAAAATATTTCAAAGTATGTCTCTCTAAAGGACTTTTATGCTAAGTTCAGAATCATAACTTAGTAATACACATTTTCTTTCTAACCATTATATAATTATTAGCAAAAACTAAAACTATACAGAACTTTTTTTTTTTCTACTAAGAATTTATGCATAGTTGCCTAACTTGTCTGTATGTTAAATTACTTTTTTCTTTTTTTTTTTTCTTTTTTTTTCAGGACTAGGGTTCAAACTCATGACCTTGCACTTGCTAGGCAGGCACTTGTGCCATGAAGCTATCTCCCCAGCCCCCGTTAAATTATTCTTATAAAAAGTTTCAACATCAAAACCCTAGGTAGGGCTGACTTGATAACTCAGCAGACTAAAATTCTGCTTAGGCAGAGCGCAACAGCCAGAGTTCAATCTCTGGCCTGCTATACTAGCCCTGACCCCAGGATGCTCTGATACGGTGTGGTGGTGTGTGCCTGTAATCTTAGCACTTGAGAGGCTGTCAACAGAATCACTACAAGTCCAGTCTCTACATAGTGAGACCATGTAGATCTTATAGACTACCCTATCCTACCCTACCCTACCCTAAATACAGAAAAAAAAAAAAAAACCTAGACAACCTTGATTTTTTAATACTAGTTTATAAAGCTTAGAATATTTTAAGTGACAAGTCTTCTGGTATATATTCACCACTTCGATGTTAATACTGAATTATTTTTATAATAATGCCTGCAATCAATAAGAATCTACACAGTTTTTCTCTTCAGGAATAAGGTATGTCTCTTCATTCAAAACTAGAGTCTTCAGAGAAGTTAAGAGTTTTCTTCACGTAAATCTTACACGTTTCTAGACTTTCAAAATTATTCTTGCTGTTTGTGTTTCTTTTTAATAGGATTGTGTTTTCCCTACCTATTTATTTACTTATTTACTTATTTATTTATTTGGTATGGGGGATTGAACTCAGGGCCTTGCACCTAGGCAGGTAGGTGCTTATGCCTCTGAGCTAAATCCCCAGCAGTCCCTTGTGTTTAATAACTATAGTTGGTATATGTAAAGGCTACTGTGTGTTTTCTCTTAAACATACCAGGCTCTGAATTAAAACTATTTTCAGTTTGATTTTCTTGCTGTTTTGGGTAAAAGCTTATAATACCCTCAGATATGATAATCATGTCAGTGACATGCTTGTGTTTCACATTGTTGATGTATTTTACAGGTGGAAAATTACAATGTTAAATAACAGTGAAGACAGAACTTTTCTGAAGTGTTTTTCTCTTTCTTACATACATAGGCTGGATTCTAGTGACATTTATAATGAATTAAAAGAAACCTACCCTACTTATCTTCCTCTGTACGTTGCACGGCTTCATCAGTTGGATGCTGAAAAGGTGGGAATTGTTCAGTATTTGTTTTGTTTTGTTTTGTTTCTTTTTTCTTAAACATTATTTATGTTATGGCCAGCTCAGCCTGCCCTAGGGGTTGGGCTGGCACAGCATGTGGTGCCAGGGATCAAACTGTGGTCCCTGCAGTTGCCTAAGCTTGCCTAAGCAGGCTCTTTAGACCTCTGCGCTATCTTGCCGGCCCAGGGAATTGTTCAATTTTTAAATCTTAATTTATCATATTCAAAGAAAGATATGCATCCTTTTTGTCTTCCTGCCAACTGAAAATATGACCTCCAACTCACCTAGCAAGCTATTTCCATTAATTAATATAGGAACTGACCACCATTACAAGTTTAGTAGCATTAATTGTATATAGTTCACAAGTAGTAAATGGTATGTTAGTGCTTGTGTGGTCTGCAATAGAGGAGTAGCAAAGAAAGCCTGCAAAGTGCTTTGGGGCCTGAGGAGAGAGCAAGGAGCAGAGACCTGCTCAGCAAAGTCCTAGGTAATATAGACACTCTCTGAAAGAGTACCCCAAGCTTCCAGACCAGCTAGATGAGAGCTGTGAGGCACCTTTAGCTTTGTGCTGCTATCTGCCAAGGGCTGGCCCTAATCGCGAAAGTGGAAAGGCTTGTGAGGGCACTAGACCATGTCTAGGCAGACCTGTGACAAGTGAGGAGCTGGTGGATGAGAAGCCCGTGGTGATAGTGGTCAGGGCCCATAGATGATGATGTCATTCACTCTCATCTTTGTGTTTTCACTGGTGGGTTAGGATTTGTTTCATCTGTTGGTGCTTATGAACAATGGCAGCTACAAGTACTGCTGTGTCTCTCATTCATCAGCAAGTGCTTTTTTAAACTTCTGTTTTCATACATTGCATAGTAACAGCCAATCACAGCTCTGAAGTCTCAACATGCAGAAAAGAAGTTTCTGCTCATTAAAACAATGCATTATTTTTAAAGACTTGATGTTTGATTCATTCACACTGCGGAAACCCAGCAAGGGGTGCAAGTTAGTTGTGCTCACATTGAGCACAAGCTTCTGAGATGCTGCAAGTGCAGAGGTCACATTAGGAGAGGCCCAAGCCTCTGGGCTGCTTACAGACAGCGTGGTCATCCCATGCATGGCTGTTCATGGGGCAGAGACAAAAAAATGAGAATGCTTTAATGCACGATTGACCTGCCTTTGTCCTTCCTTCTCTTCCTCTCCAGGAACGCATGAAGAGGCTCAGTGAGATTGTGGAAGCTGCCAATGCTGTTATTTCTCACATAGATCAAACAGCCCTAGCAGTCTATATTGCCATGAAGACTGACCCCAGGCCAGATGCAGCTACTATAAAAAAGTACCTAACCAGTAAATAATCTTTCTTGCATCTCATTTCCTAGTTACTTATTTTAATATTAGGGACTGATGATACTGAGAATTTTTTTGCTGGTGTTCATTATATCAGCATTATAGACACTTGTATACATCTTCCTTACAAATTTCAAACTGAGAAATTTCAAACTGATTTTCTTTAATCTTTTAAGTTTCAGCCCAAGAAAGTAGTTTGTTCTCTGTACCTTTAGGCACTGCCAAGCTGTGATTAAGCACTATGTGGCCACTTAGGAATTTTTGTAACAAAAGCATTACACTATGAAATTGTTTTTTAGAATTATTTATCAGTTAATAGCATGAAAACTGTGAAATTTAGTTTGGGAGAGTGGGCGTAGTGGTACACACTTGCAGTCCCAGCACTCCCAAGAAGCTGAGGCAAGAGGATCATAAATTCAAACCCAACCTGGGCAATTCTGTGAAACCCTGTGTCAAAGTAAAAAATGAAAAAAGCACTGGGGTGAAGCTTAGTATGAAGACTCTGGATGTCATCCCCAGTACTCCCCACCACACACACACCCAAATCATAGTGCTTGCTAAAGTAACACAGTCAGCTTAAAGTGATTTTATGGCAACATCAGCGTTGTGAAGTTCTTTTTGCAGTAGTACTCGGGGAGGAGAAAAGGGGAGAATTTGTAATTTAGACTATGAAACTGAATGCTGTAAAGGGTGTAACTTAGGTTAGAAGTGCTTGAGTTGACTCTCCAACCCAGGCACCAGGAATAGCCCTGAGCTTGGGCTGCCCTTAAAACTCACTTTTGTAGCGCAGGCTGGCCTCAAACTCATGGCAACCCTCTTACCTCAGCCTTCCCAGGGCTGGGATGACAGACATGCACTGCCACACTTGGTATCTTCCTTTAGAGTGCTTATAAATAAGCCCTGTTTGAACTTCTTGAAAGAACTGTAATGTTCCTTTCCTTAATTCTCGTTGTTTTGGTCAGCATTATTTTCATCATAAAATACTTGGACTGAAAACTGCTAGAACTCTTAACATTACAATACAAACAATAAGTTTCAAGTAGAATAAAATCTATTTAAAATTGTTTGCTATTATTGACACTGACTCATACTTTTCAAATAACTTGCAAGCATGGCCAGTTTCTGTTGTTGTTAATTATTAGTACTAGAAATGGCAGAAAGTGGAGCTGCTATTTATAAGTGTTTTTGGTTGTGCACGGAGGCCTTCTAGGGCTTTCTCAAGATGCCTCCCTCTGGTTAGTGGAACAGAAATTTGTTTTTAGCCAACACCTCGCAGAAAGGAAAGAAGCCCAGAAAGATTGACTGAGTTGGTACAGGGGCAGCGCCAGGAAGCGGGAAGCCATTGTTCACAAGGATGTACCATTGGCTCTCCTTCATGGCTGCCTGCCTCTCAAAATGGCACAACTCCTTTGGATCTCAAGGGAAAACAGGAGCAACACCCCCTACACTCCCACCCACACCCCCACCCCCCCACCCCCACCCAGCCTCAGCGCTCTTTCCCCGTGCCTTGGGGCTGGAGCCTGTACCTCCCTCCCTGTCCTCACCCCACATCAAGCCCTGAGCACTGTCTTCAACACCGTACCCCACCCCATTACACTCAGGCATCTGCTGCACACCCTGGGCTTAACTAAATAAAAGGCAACGCTGAGAACAATGCAGGGTGTGGGTGAAGCCTTACAGTGAAGGCGCTGAGTCAGTGATGGCACATCCCAAGTCAGCCATTTGTCTGCTCCTTTCTTACATTCAAGTTCATTACTAACAGAATCTTTGTCTTTGTGACATAAAGATGAAAATATAATTGCTATTTATAAGAAATCTAAAGACTTAAAGGGTACTGACTGGCAAATTAAAAATGTACTTGGCTAACAAATTTTAAACATGAATATCCTATCAATCATTGCTTGTAACAGTCTGTTTCAAGCAGATATAGATAACCCCAGCTTTTTTAATCTATATACTGTTTGTCCTTAAAGGAAGACCTAGTTAGAAAATAATCACTCTTAAAAGCTAAAGCTCAAAAGGGATAGCCCCCTCAGCATCCCTGCTCTCCACCTACCTTACAGAGTGGCCACCAAACCAGAGAGCAGTGAAGGAGGGGGGTGGGGTAGGTGGCAGCACTGCATCAGGCTGGCATTCCTGATCACTGATTTCCAAGGCTGATTATTTTCCAATCAGGTCTTTTGGAGGAAGTGGGTATGTTACATGATGGCTCGTGATGTTTACTAATAAGAAATTTTATTGGATGTACAACATACATGTATGCATATGGATATACCCTATCTGCATGTAAATCTCAAGCATAAAATATGTGTGCATTTAATTTCAGATAGGACTGCTGTTTTCAAGAAATGTCACTCATCATCTGTGGGCTATTTTTGCTTTCTCTGCAGTGACATGGACAAACAGAAGTCCACCCTGGTGGACGCACTGTGCAGGAAAGGCTGTGCCCTGGCCGACCACCTGCTCCACACACAGGCTCATGACGGGGCAGCGGCTGGGGCTGCGGAAGGAAAGGAAGAGGAAGGCGAAGGCACCTTGGAGTCTCTGTCGGAAACGTTCTGGGAAACTACCAAATGGACTGATCTTTTTGACAACAAGGTAGCCCTTCTACTGTTTGTTCTTGCATAGCTCTTGGGGGACCACGCAAGCGCCTGTGCCTCAGTGGCTGTCGGGAGAGAAGAGGAGTAGGGGAGTGCATGAGCAGAGGCTGGGCCCACTCCAGAGAAGACCTGTCAGCCTGGCCTCTTACGTCGGACCTGCCTTGCCACCACTATTCTAGGTCTACAAGATTGTTCACGCACAGTGGTGTTAGAAACATTTCAGGATGTGCGTAGTGGCCTTTTAGTTAAATCAGTTACGTAGCGATCTAAAGTGTAAATGTTAGGTTCAGTATTTTTTTATTTTCCTCAAAATTTTACCTTTAAAAGGGCCCGGCAGGGTGGCTCAGTGGTCTAAAGGCGCCTGCTTAGGAAAGCTTAGGCAGCTTCAGGGACTGTGGTTTGATCCCCAGCACCACATGCTGTGCCAGCCCTGCCCTCAGGGCAGGCTGAGCCGGCCATAAAAATAAACAGACAAAAGTTCTGAAACAAGAAAAAAATAAAATAAAATAAATAAAATTCTAAAAAAAAATTTTTTTTTTACCTTTAAAGTAACTTTACGGGCCCGGCAGGATGGCTCAGTGGTCTAAAGCACCTGCTTAGGAAAGCTTGGGTGGCTGCAGGGACCTTGGTTTGATCCCCAGCACCACATGCTGCGCCAGCCCTGCCCTCAGGGCAGGCTGAGCCAGCCATAAAAATAAATAAAGTAATTTTAATGTGTAGCTAATTGATTTTATACCCATCTGGGCAAATAGCTTAAACTTTGATTTTGCTTATAAAAATACCTTAAATCCCTTTTAGTTCTCCTAATTCTTAAAATAAAGATGATAGGACTACCAGGTTTATCAGTCTGGCTTGTGTATGGAGGAAAAGGGCAAATGAGGGAGTCAGCAGTCCCCTCATCCATGCAGTCCATTGTCTTGAGTTCTTAGGTGCTCATTCTTGGGGTTAACTGTGCTATTTTGAAGTAAAGGAGTGAAAATAAGGAACTCTTCAGTGCGCGCTAGGTTTTCCCACCAAGTGTGGTAGCACTGTAGAAGTGCATGGGCATGTTCAGAAAGCTCCAGGAGCCAGCATTACACAGTGATCACTGCCCTCCCGCCCGTACTTCAGCTCCTCATCTTCACTGTGTGACCACAGGCATGGCACTGAGTGCAGATGTCCGGTTGTCTTACCTGTTGAACAATGAAGGATATTCTCTATAGTGCTTAAGTGCTGGCTGAGCTTGCAGACAATGGAGAGCTTCGTGGGCCAGCACCTGTGCTGCTGGAGTGCTGGTGCATACACATAAAGGCCTGGCCCTGTGTGAGGAGGGCTGAGATGCTGCCAAGCCGTGAGGCAGCTATGCACACTCCTTTGTGCAGCAGTGCTGCTGGGTGCAGGCTGTGTGGTAAATCCTGGGCAGCAGTTGTTGAACACGTGCCTTGGGTTCAAGAATACACTTTAGTGTGACGTGACGAGATTTCTAAACATGTACAAACGCAAAAAAGAAACGTTTATATGATGTGATACTTTTTTTGTAATTTTATTGATTTATAAGATTACATTTTTGTACTTACAACTTTTTATGTTGTTTTTTGTTTTGTTTGTTTTGCATGAAGTAAAGTGGATTTTAACAGCTGTTTTTCTTCCCCAAAATAAATATCCTTCTAATAGCCTTTTCAAAGACACTTAATTTTTTTCTTTAAGAGCTTTTGTGATGGCGGCATACTTCTTTTGAAAGCTGTATATCTGGTAAAGCCATAAGTATCTTGTTACTATACCTCTATGTAGCCTTAAAATCAAATAAAGATGATGTCTTATCTTATTTGTATCATAGGTTCTGACTTTTGCATACAAGCATGCATTAGTAAATAAAATGTATGGGAGAGGCCTTAAATTTGCAACTAAGCTTGTGGAAGAAAAACCAACAAAAGAAAACTGGAAAAATTGTATTCAAGTAAGTGATATTTAAATTGTTATTGTTAAATATCACTTCAGGGGCTGGAGAGATAGCTCAGTGGACTAAGAGCCTGCTTAGGCAAGCTCAGGGACAGAGGTTCAATCCTCACCACCACCTGCTGTACTGGGGTTCCACCCCCACCCCACATGCTGAGCCAGCAACCAGGTCCTAGTGTCGTGGTGCATGCCTGTAATCCCCACACTGCAGCACTGGGGAGGCTGAAAACAGGATTACACATCCAAGCTGAATAGTAAGACTTTGTACCAAATACATAAAATGAAAAACAAGGGGCCAGGGAGATAGCTTCATGGCACAAATTCCTGCATGGCAAGTGCAAAGTTGTGAGTTCAAACTCCACTCCCACCAAAAAAAAAAACAAAAAAAATTTAAAAAGTTACTTCAGAATTGCATTGAGACAAGAAAAGGATTTAGTTATAGTGATATGGTAAGGTTTTATCACACCAAATTCTTACTTTCATCACTAATTTAAACTATAAGGCAAATATGAGAGACCAACAGTTAGCTATTTAAATTTTTTAAAAGACATTTTTCACTCCAATTCCAAAAAACCTAGGTCATCCTCCAGTGTTTTTAGCAAAGGTGAAATACATTATCTACTTCATATAATTAGAAGCCAGAGTTTTCCTTTATGAGGAAAATACTGCTTTTAAATACATATTTCTTTGATTCTAAACTGGTTGAACTTATAATTTAATTTTATTCATTTGTGATGATAGGCCAAATTTGTTAACTATTTTACTCCATACCTGCATTATATGCAGAGCAAGTCTGTAGTTATGCTTTCCACGTGAGTTCATTTTAAGTACAAAAATGAGCTTGCATACAAATTACTGTAGTCTTGCTCTGTTGCATAGTCATGGATAAGGGCATGTGAATATAAACTGACCGGTAGGTTTCTCTGGAAATATTGGAAACAATGAGTTATCAGTATGTGAACTCAAAAGACCTCTCTCTTCAGCAGTTGACCCAGATTATGAAGCAGTTTGCTCTGACAGTGGTGCCTCAGTTCACAAACCTAAGCCTTTCCCCATTTCTCGCCACAGACTAAATTGGACGGGAACCAAGTGAGGTCTCTCCATAAGGCCAACCTTTCATCTAACATGGGAATTAGGTTCAGTTCTCATCCAGTTTTGTATGCAGCTAGAATTATAAAAGGAATTAAGTTCATGAACTGAGGTCCCATTGCAGTAGTTCTTTCCAAGTTCTCACAGCTGGGCTCTTGCCAATTGTAAAGACACAAAAGGGGAATGTGAAGCCTGTAAGGCTGAACCATGGCAGGGTGTGTCACACCTTTGTCTCCCCCTCCACTCTGTCCTCTAGTGGCTGTGCTGTATAGCAGCCAGAAAACTGGGAGTATTGTCACATTCAAATGAAGGCAGGCTCTCCCTGGTTGCCGAGGCCCCTGTCACCACCTCCCACTTTGTCCCACAGCACACGTGCTTTCTTCACGCTGCTTCTGCCAGCTAGCCGCTGTGCTGGGTGAGGATGCGTGCGTGTGCACGTGCACACACATCACCAGAGCCCAGCGATCCCCCCACTATTGCTCCTGTGCCTGGTGGTCACAGGAAGTGACTGCAGCACTGCTGCCCAGAGACCCTTTGTTGCCTGCCTGGCTTCCCAGTTATACCCTATATCCTGTCATTTGGTTTTTATCGTATGCTTGATGACTATCCTCATTACATATTTTTTTCATCCATTCAGCAATTTATTTCTTATTCTTAAACAGGATATAAGTTTCCTCAAAGTGAGAAGTGAGTTGGTTTGGTGCTGTTTCCCATTGCCTACATAGAAGTGTGTTTGACTTATAGCCACTCAGGAAATTAAAAGAATTTAGGTTTGTGGGAAGAGGAGGGAGCAAACTGGTTAAGCTACAAGGAAGAAAAGATGGCATAAGGTTAGTAGGAAAGAAAGAATGAAGTTCAGCAGGGATGATGACCAAGAACAGCTTGTCAGCTGGAAGGAGAGTTGGTTGGCCACTTGTACTTAGTACGGTGTGTTGTTGGTAGGCAGGAAGCTCAATGGTAGGGTGACAGAGGAGGGTTCCGTGTGCTGCTACTTTGTCATTGCTAAGTATGTAACGTGGAGTTAGTTCACCCTGAGTGCTGAGTGTGAGAATCTGTCAGCTCCCTGACTAATCGATTGACTGTCTTGTTGCAGCTGATGAAGTTACTCGGATGGACCCATTGTGCATCTTTCACTGAAAACTGGCTTCCCATCATGTACCCTCCGGACTACTGCGTATTCTAAAATAAAGACCAAGACTTGCCATTTTAAGGAGAAAGTTTTCTAGCAAATGGATATGAGAACAGATTTGTGGCACTTTTAGTCTCATGCATGTTTTCATCTACTCTCGAATGCTGATCATTAAACCAATGTGTATTTATCAGAGAATTCACTGGCGTGTGGCTTAATACCTGTAAACCTAAACCTCTGACATGATGGCATTTCCTTAATGCTTCCTGAACTGGCAGCGAAGGGATGTGCCCTCCTTCCGGCACCTGGCAAGCTTTTGAGTTGGGTTGCAGCTTCCTGCATGCATGATAGGTTTTGAACAGTAACTTTTAACTGCAAACCTGTAAAATTCTATTTTTTATTTTATAAATGAACAGGGTTTTAACATGCTTGACTTTGATTTTCCTCAACTGTATGAAGGCCTTAAAAAGCTACATTAAAAGTAGCTAAAAATTATTTATTGGACTAAAAATTAACTTCATTACCAGATTTTTTTGTTGTTTTTGTTTTTGTTTTTGTTTTGCTTTGTTTTTGCAGACGTTTACATTCAATTAGGGAGAAAAATAAAGCCGGCACAAAGATGTGACATTTGCTGGGACGTAACTGTTTTGGTAAATTTTCATCCTGGGGCAACACTAGGCAAGTCATTTCCACATCTTTCTGAAGTGCACAGTGTTAGGATGAGTTAATACAATGTGCATAAGTGCCAGACAGCTGGATCTTTATCGGGAATTGTAATCAGACACATTTGGTATGTTTATTACAGTTAAATAATGTAAAACACATGAATAAATGTGCAAACTGAGATCACAGTACCCATATGCACTCTGATACCTTAATTTTTTTAATATGAATAATAAAAGTGAATATTGAAGCCTCTTAAATTTGGTCCTAATTTTTCATCAAACAAATTTAGGGTCACAATGCAAATAATCCTTATAAAGAGATTAAACATTATTTATAGGCTTGCATTATTTGAATAATAAATATATTTCTAGTTCTTGTTGTACGATTAGCTTTTGTGTATGTTTAACTATCATTTCATCTTTCGGGTTACTGTTCCCACTTCTCTCATTCTGTCTCCTGAAATAAAGTGACAGAAATAGATAATATTAAAGTGTGTAGTCACTTACCTAGTAGCAAACTGTGTTTCCATAGTTTTTTCATCTTGTTTGCTTAGGGTTTAGTGGTGTACAAAAAGCCTAGAAATTAACTTTTCTACTCATTCCATGAATACTTTTTTATCTGTTGAATTCATTAGAACCTTTATGAGAAAATAATATGCATAAAAGGTCTCTACATGTCCTTTCTGGAGCATTGAGGCTCTGAAGTCATCAACAGACACAGATGTTCTCTTGAGTTACTACAAGTAATTTTACCTATACACATACAGGTCCCCTCATGTAGTTAGCCCAGCAGGGTAACTGAGAAGCACAAGAGTAGGGTGACTTCCTGAGGTCCTGTTGCTGACCGATGGATTATGAATGTCAGAATTTGTTAAGTCCAAGTTTCGCATTCCTAGTAAGTACATACCGCCTAGGTCAGAAATCAGAAAACTGACCCAGGGCCAATACTGGACCACTGCCTGTTTGCATAAGTGAAGTTTTGCTGTAACAGCCATGGCTGGTGATTTATGGGTCCTGTTGCCCACCATCAGTTCTTCCAAAACTTTTCCTAAGCCAAGTGGCCAATCTTTGCCTCATACTCACTGAAAGTGATGGAATCAGGAAAGGATAACTTGTTCAAGAAATACTAGAGCTAGAGTGTATTCATTTCAAACACCATGCCTCCAGCTGTTACTGTGGGAGCTTTATCATGGATTCTCTGCTGCCTGACAGTATTACCACTTCCCTAGAGTTAATGGCTCTCAACCTTGCAGTGCCCAGCAGGTTCTCTCCTCACCACAAGTCTCAAGACTTCTTGTGCACCATGGAGGCATGGGTTTGATAAGTCTGCTCACACATTTTTCACTTGACTTAACCGAGTCTTTCCCTGTGCAGTCTCATTCTCCAGGCCCCTAGTGAGCTAGTATTAATATGTGTGTCTCTTTTTGCCTGTAGGATCTGTGTAAGAAGCCTGCATGTAGGGAGATGGATAAGAAGGATCCTTTGCACCACCACTTCACCCACACTGAGAAAAAGATCTCAAGTTATTTTTGCGGAGTGAGAAACACAACTGTGAGTCAGCATCATAATCATTGTCAGTAGTGATAAGTAGTAAACGGAAAGAGGAAACAGAATAGTAAGTGAATTCTTAGAAGCTCAAAAGGAAAAAGGTGAAAAGTGCCACTCTTGACAGAGGGCTTCCCAGACAGAACACTGGGCAGCCTTGTCAGCTCCCAACACCCTGCTCTTGTGAGAGTATCTCAGTTAACAGCAAGGCTGTGTCCTCCATTCCAGCATCAGTGTTGTGCCTTTTGCTCTAAGGTGTCAGTATTCCCAGCCCTCCAAGCCAAATTCACCCTGAACCTGATCACACCAGGTCTTAGCCATGTGTGAAGCATACAGAATACCTCAAAATACCTTCTGTGTCCCTGTACTGTATGCATGTAGTGCAGGCGTTCATGTTAACCTATGTCTGTGCTGTCTGTAAGCTGCCTCAGACTTGGCAGGTCCTAACAGTTCATGATATTCACCCAGTGTTACCTGGCTGCTGAGCTGAGATGCACTTGGACTCTGCTTCCCAGCCTTGAAATTTAAGAGGTGTAGTTTATATCAAGAACAGGATAGTGGAGCAAATCAAGAGACACTGGTGTTGCACTGAGTAAAAACAGTACAAAAAACAAGATGGAGGAATAGGGACCTTATTCAGACCCTGACTGGCAAAACTAAAAATACCACATTTTGAGTAAATTTGCTTGCTGGGTAGATAAATATAGCATGTGAATTATATATAAAATTATACTTGGGATGTGGTAATACCATAATTATGTATCTTACACAAAGGAACTTATAAAATAAGGCCTGCTGGGATTTACTTCAAATCATGAAGAGAAGTGGGTAGAGGTCTGGAGGAGAAAAGAGTTTCCCTGAGTTAAAGTTTCATGTGGGGATGAAGGTTGGAGATCCTGTTCTCCTCACATGATAACTTTGCTAGTCTGTGGTAGCCATGTTTACTAACCACATACATGAGGTAGGCAGTTTATCTGCTTCTCACAAATTCAACTTTTTCTACAATGAAAAGATGACTGCAACAATCTTTTTTTTTTTTTTTTTTTTTTTTTTCAGTCTCAGGGATTGAACTCAGCATGTTCAGTTTGCCCGGCAGCCACTTATGCCCCTGTGCTATATTCCTGGCTCATTACAACCAATCTACTTTTTCTAAAAAGACTCATCCAATTACAAGGTAGAATCATACCCCTTATTCTGGAATGTAAGAGAAACACATTTGCAAGACTAGGAAAGTATTTAGAGGCCAGGGCCCCATTGCTATCATTGTCTTTAAAAAAAAAAATGGAAGAAATTTTAACCATCACCAAAGTCCAATGTTAGAACATTTCCAGTCATTGCAAGAATTCTGTCATGCATTTAAGTCTGTCTGCAGTCCTGGTCCCTGCCTCAAACCAGCTGTGACCTGGCTTCTGTCACTGGTTTTTACTTTGCAGACTTTTGGTTTTTCTCTCACTATAACGTTCAGTGTATACAGTCATTTGCAGTGTTTGTCCATGGTAGTAGCTCCATGTATGATGTGCTCTGTGTAGTTTTTCCTTTCCCCACTTAACAACATATATTTGTATTAGTTTATTATAAGGAAGATACCTAGGGACAGAATTGCTATGTGATGGCCTCTTTCTTTCTAACATAGTCTAGCATGTGTGCCTTCACTGACAAGAGATTAGCAAACTTTCCCAAGTGGTTGTGCTGTCCTTCAGCCCACTGGCCCAGCGTGAGACTCACAGCCTTTGTGCAGCCTCCCCAGTGCTCCCAGGTATGGGCTTCCTGCCTAATCCTCCTAGTGGTCATTTCGTACCTCACCATGGCGAAACCCAGCTACATTTCCCTGGTCATGACTAGGTTTTTATGTTTCTTTGATGGTGTTTCTGTTCAAGCACTTTGCCTTTTGTTTTCAGTTGTCTGGTCTGTCCTGTTACTGAGTTACAGAAGTCTGTATTTTGTACACAAGCCCGTTTCTACACAAGCCTTTTTCTGTCTACATGCTTGCAAATACCTTCTCCCCATGTGTTTCTAATAGTCTCTTAAAGAGCAAAGGTTTTAATTTTGATGATGGCCAACTCGACAGCTTTTTCATTTATAGTTGTGCTTTTGGTGTCATAGTTAAAGTATCTTTTGTCTAACTCATGGCAGCAAAGATGTTTCTGTTTTCTGTTACAGTTTTTATTGCCCCAGCTCCTGTATTTAGGTTTATGATCTGTTTCAGCTGCATTCTGTGTATGGAATGAGAGAGAGTTTGAAGGGATGTCTGTATGTATATGCTAGTATTCTGACACTACTGGTTTAAAAGACAATACTTTCCCATTAAATTACCTTGGCACTTTAGTGAAAATCAGTTGGCCACATAGGTAAGATGCATTTCTAAATTCTAATTTTAAGCCACTGCCCTTCCCTATCCTGTGCTCATGTCAGCCAACTTCATTACTGAAATCTCCAACAGCAAAGCAGCGCATCCTACACAGATGCATGTCTCCACCACTGCTCACTGGACAGAGGCACAGCAGGGAGAACTGGGTGCAACAGAAGCACCCGCCACAGAAATGTCTGTGCCTGCTGTGCATGAACCAGACATGAAAGATGCCCCACCATTTCTTTCTTATTGCCTTCCTTCTGTTAGAGTCTGACTGAGTCACTTAAAGGAACTGCATGCTCAACCAAGACTTTTTTTTTTGTCTTTTTTTTGAGACAGGGTCTCGCTATGCAGTTCAGGCTGGCCTTGAGCTCACTTTTGTAGCCCAGGCTGGTCTCGAACTCACACTTATCCTCTTGCCTCAGCCTCCCAAGTGCTGGTATTACAGGCATGAGCCACCACACCTGGCTTGGAGATCCCTTTTTAAAAAATGTTTTTTTTTTAATTTTTGGTACTGGGAACTGAACTCAGGACTTCATGCTTGCCAGACAGGCACTGTGCCACTGAGCTATGTCCCTGGCCTAAGTAAGAGTACTATACTTAATAGGCAGCAACAGTTAAGAAAATGGAACCAATTAAATCTTTGAAGTTATGATTAGAATATCCATTTGTCCCTTAAATTTATAGAAATTTATATTTTCATAGATGGCATTAAAGTTCATTTTGAAAATACCACCATGTATTAATATTAGCAGTTAATACTAGTGCTACAATGGTGCCTTGGTTCACAAACTTAATTTGTTCCACAATTCTGGAAAAGATGGCCATATTCATATTTGTCACCAACGAAGTTTACAAATGAGAACAAAATCTTGCTAAACATAAGCATTTGGTAACTGAGATAGAGTTGAATCTCAGTTTATCCCATCTTTAAATTGTGTCATGACTGCCAGTGTAATAGCTCAGTAGCATAAGCACCTGCTTGGCAAGGGCAAGGTCCTGAGTTCAATCTCTGGTACAAAAGAGAAGTCAGTGAATTGTGTCTTGACTTAGTAGGAAGCAGGTCTTCCTACTGGCATCTTCTTCAGGTGTGTCTTGCCTCCATTGGGCCCTCACGTTTAGAGGCAGCTAGACGCGTTCTAGATACAGGAATGCATGCTGGCATTTGATGACGACTTCTCATCATCTGTTGATCAGGGTGGAGAACACTAACACCTGTAAGAAGATCCCAGTGGGCCAGCCTGGATTTCTCGTTGTTGGGCTATCTTTAATTTTGCTCAGTTATGTTAGACAGTTTTTAGGATGTTTTTGCCTATGGTATTGCTAGTATAGATGACTTCCATTTAAATTTTATTTTCTAACTACTTATATTTAAAATGTATAAGGAAAATTGAGCTTTTCATATTGACACTTGGCAACATTCTCTTGTAGATTGCATATAGTTGCAGGGACCAGCAATCCATGGCTGAGGGCTTAATTCAACCCACAGCCTAGTTTTGCAAGCCAGGAGTGGTTCTTACCTTTTTATAAGTGACTGTAAAAGCCACAAAACAAGGAATGCTCCATAGAAATAGTGTCAGCCTAAAATGTTTCTGAGCTAGCCCTTCCAGAAAAAGTTTGCTGACCCTGGTCTAGCACAGTCTTATCATCCCTGAATAGTGTTTTCTTTCTTTCGTTTCAAATTTGCATGTTTTTTTTTTTTTTTTTTAAGCACATTATCTGAAATCTCCAGTGTAATAGTAATAAACAATGATAGTGGGCAGAATGTTGCCCTATCTCAAAGGAGCTTAATTTTATGCTGATTTTTTCAATTTATATTCTTTTATCAGGAAAAAAAATCCATTCCTAAAATCTTGTTATAAAAATGAGAAAAAAGCAGATGATCCAGAAATTTAACTTAAAATTGTCATAGGTAATTGATACTGAGAGTAAATATCTGTGAGTTCTTTTACACACCTAAGATCCTCCTCCTCATTCCAGCAGTCTCCATGCTCTTCACTTTGAATCAGCGCTCAACCTGCAGCTGTTTTCTCTCACTCCAAGCCCTCTCTCTTCAATGATGTCAAAAAGTGCATGGCAAGAAGACCTTAGCCATGAAACCCAGGCTCTGCAATAGAAATAACATGGGGGGAATCCCCTTTTCCCCTGTAAAATTTATTTTGAAAGCCAGCAAATCTATTTTCATGTTTTATGTTATTCTCAGTAGACATTTCGATTCATCAGATAATGTTATTTCTGGAAGTTACTGCAGTGCTGTTAGTGTCTGCGCTGGAGGTGCAGCTGTCTCCGTGCACCGGCTTCTCCGCCTTCTTAAGGAAGTTCGTTGCCTGTACAGTTGCTTATAGCCTTACAGGCATGTTAATATTTTGGAAAACATGGTTGTTTCATTTAGTCCCACTTTAGTATCCCCTTAAAAAGCTTAACTGATGATTCCGGATACTCAGTTAAGAGAGTTGTATCAAAAACTTGCTTGAATTTATCTAAAAATTCATAATCAGTGCTGAACCTGAACTTGTTTGCCCACAGCACCACTGTCCCTGGCTGGGACAGGTACACCATGGTGTCAAGCAGCTTGTCCAAGAAGTAGTGGTGGTAGACCACATCAGAGGCCAGGACGTAGTTGTAATAAAACCTTGACTTGGGGAAGTTTTCTTCTAGGTTTTCCCCCCACACCAGCTCTTTCACTTCTGGCAGATGAGCTGTACATTTCAGCGTGTTTTTTAGGAGATTGTACTGAAGGTTTCCTAGTATGTCTGGCAGGTCTGTTGCTGTGACCTGAGCTCCTAAGAGAGAAAAATGGCAATAATTACCTGGAAACACATGAGCAGGCACAGCAAGCACACTCAGGGACAGATACAACAGACCAGTAAGCTCTTCCCATAGCACTGATGCAAGTGGGCTGAACTTGCTAGCCTGATTCCGCTGGGTGATTCTTAAGGGTGCCACCTTGCTTTGCGCTGTAAGATGACTAGCACCTTCCTCAATCTCCCCACTGGTATCATCTGCACCCAGCTCAACCCTACATGACTGAAGGTTAGGAGGAACTCATCTGTACCTCTGGCCTCTCAGCTTTGTGATGTGGAGATCTCTCCAAAACAGGGTGTCCTTGTTGCTAACTGTAGTGATTCCACTGCCCAGCATGGGAGGTTCAGTGAGTGAAATCATAGCAAACTACCTAAGCCACATGTGGCCTGTGTCTAAGCATTTGCTGTCTTTGATGTTACTATAGAAGTCCTTTGAAACAAGAACAAGAAGAAAAAGGCAAACCAACCTAAAATACTGGCCACAATGGACACAAGGCCTGGCCCAGCACCAATTTCAAGGACTTTGGCATCTCGCAGATTCAGTTCCTCTGTATGTTCCTCCAAATACTGACATAAAACCGTAGCCTAAAAAAAAGAATAATAATAATAATTATCATCTTAATATTAGAACCCTTCACTGAATAAAGAGTTAAATACTAAAAAGCATCATTAAATATGTCCAGTCCCCTAAAGGGTCCATGAGAACGCATCCTTGTATATGCAGATGTCTGGCATAGGACAGTTGCGATAAGCTGCATTAGATGACTTGGAAAAACAGACTTGTTAAATTGTCTGTGTCAAATTTGACCAAGCTCCAAAAATATCAGGTAGATTGGTGCAGCTGTAACCGATTAGGGAAGTGGCTAACATCTGGTCTCCTCTGCTGGGATCTCATGAACATGGCTTCCCTTTGCGGTGCCCCACCTGTAGGAGGGGTGGGCTCCAGTCCCATACACGGGGGAGAGTTTTGCCTGGAAACAGCTACAACTTTCAGTGCAGACACCCACCCCTAAGCTCTGTTAGCAGGCTTGTGACCTCTCTCACGGACAGTGGTAGCTAGAGTTCACAGAGCAGTGCCATCCATGCACTGGCCAGGCAGCTGTCAGGAAGCCAAGCTCTGGGAAGACTGGTTTGTAGGAAATGGAAGCCTGAGGCCTCAGTGAGCATAGAACTGGCAGTGCTCAAATCCACTCTCCGTTCCTGGTCTCCCTAACCACAGCTGCAACAGTATACTGGCTAATGGCTTATAGTTAATGAAGAAGAAAGCCTTGGAAGGAAGTCACACTGGTGCCTAAGATGTGAAATGAAGCCATCACGCCCAGCATGGCCTGCAGCCCTTGGTGGAGCCTGTTCAGCAGGCTCATGCCTGTTCAGCTCAGGTCCTGGACAGGAATGGGAAATTCCTGGGGAGTTATGTAAAAGCCAGAGACATAGTCACACACACACACACAAACACACACACACACACACACACACACACACACACACACACACACACATCTGGGTCAGAAACTGCCCCTTCCAGAGATGTGAGTATGACTTGGAGCTTCTACCCTGGAGCCTGTCTGAGTACAAAGGCCTTTGGTGCAGGGAGCAGAGACGCTGGCCCCAGACTTCAGGGAAGAGCTTCCCTAAGCCTGGGAGTCTGACTGAGCCCACATCCTCACATCAGTAATTACAGTTAAGGTGGGCTTAGCTGAGGCCCTACACTGTCTGGTGATGACCTCATTGTCACCATAGGCAAGTGGCAGGGCAGGTTTCCTTGTGGCAGCTCCATGTCTCGGGCGACAAGTGATGCTTCCTTGCCAGACGCTTCCATGGGAAGCATGCTTATGGATGTGGCCAAAGTCCGCACTGCAGGGCCCCACCCCCCACTGCCCAAGATGATCAAGTGTATTTAACATAAAAATCTTTCAAGAAGCATAACTTGGAATGAATGCTTGTGGTGGGAGGATACTGTGCCCAGGCAGTCAGTGCCCGAGGTAAGAAGGGCACAAGAGGGAGCTCCTGGCCAGCTGTCCAGGCCCCACAAGCCTGCAGACCGCCCCCCCCCCCAGGTGAGTGGAAGGCCTTGCTCACCCCTGGCCATACCACCGCTCCGTAGCTCTCTATGGACTCCTGCATGACGATGCTCTTGCCTGCAAACCGATAGTGCTCCAGAGTGTAGCTGGCATAATCGGTAGGGACGAATTTCAGGAGGCTCTTAAAAGATGACTCTGTCTTGTTAGAATCTGTGAGGCACAAGAATAAGATGTCTCAGGAGCTGCTGATCCAGTACAGATATATATTTGTAGAACTTACACAATGCAAGTAGATTAGACTTCTCTTGCCCTCACCGGAAGGCAATACCATCAGCATCAGTGACTGGAGTAGCACAAAGCTGAATTACATAGGGTGGTGGACACATGACTTGGAGATCAACAATTTTTGTGGCAGGCAAGTTGCCCAAGGTGGGCCCTAGTCTTTCCTTTCTTCAGATGAGGACACAAGATGGGGACCCATCCCTACCTTATGCTTTCATGGTAGGAGAAAGCTAAAAATCAGCAAAATGGTACAAGTGGGCAAGCCATCCTAAGAGGAACTAGGCAAGCATGAACCTGGCTATTTTTAGGTCTTGAAATGAAGTAATATCACCACATGGTGGCGGGAGCATGGTCTTTAATTCCTTCCCATAATTGCCCCTCAAAAGGCACAGGTCCTGCAAGACTGTCAGCTGAGCTCTTGCTATTAAATTACTGTGGCTTTAAATACTCCTTTGACCCCATGACCCATCATAGCAGCGCTCAAATAGCAAATAAAACAAGGAAAAGAGCAGCTGATGGGGATGACACTATGGAATTGCAGTTCATCACAGACTTTCCAGAATGTCTAAGGAGGAAAAGAGCAGTAGGTAAAATGTCAGGAAGGAGATGCTGAGCACAAGCATACTCGGGGTGCAGCAGTAGGAACAGTCGGAAAGGAGGAAGTTTCCTGCACAAAACTTGCTTTGTTTCATTGTGTGGCATAGGATTGAAGATTGCTAACTAGGAACAGAATCTCAGCTTGGGAAAATAGCTAGGAGAAACAGTCAGGTGATGCGGGCAGTGTTCCAGTCAGGAATGGCCAGCACTGCCACTCACTCCAGGAAGAAGATGATGTGGGTACCAGGGGAAGGGAAGGGGTCCTTGGAAGAAACCTCAGCAGCAGGTGGTCCGTTGCGTGCAGCTTCTGCAGCCTTTTTTTTTTTTTTTTTTTTTTTTTTTTTTTTTTTTTTTTTTTTTTTTTTTTTTTTTTTTTTTTTTTTTTTTTTTTTTTTTTTTTTTTTTTTTTTTTTTTTTTTTTTTTTTTTTTTTTTTTTTTTTTGATTTTTTTAAAATTTCTTTATTTATTTTTTCTTGTTTCGGAACTTTTGTTTGTTTATTTATTTTTTTTTCAATTCTTTTATTGTTTAAATTTAACAATGGTTATATTACATATTTTCATCATCGGATCAGTTTAGATTAATACATATAGGTATATAAGATTGATCAAACAACTAAACATTAACCTTTCTAAATCCACATTACTTTTTTTTTTTTCTTTTCCCCCTTTTTTTCTTTGAAAGTTGACATATTG